>JAOUQZ010000034.1:6400244-6413720 GCA_028564935.1 Neosilurus hyrtlii
GGTGGAATCGTGATGATCGTGAGGGAACTTGGTGGAATCGTGATGATCGTGAGGGAACTTGGTGGAATCGTGATGATAGTGAGGGAACATGTTGGGATTGTGATGATCTTGAGGGAACTTGTTGGAATCGTGATGGCCTTGAGGGACCTTAGTGGAATTATTTTGATCTTGAGGGAACTTGATGGAATCATGATGATCTTGAGGGACCATGGAATCATGATAAGCTTGAGGGAACTTGGTGGACTTGTGATGATCTTGAGGGAACTTGGTGGAATCATGATGATCTTTAGGGAACTTGTTGGAATCGCGATGATCTTGAAGGAACTTGGTGGAATCATGATGATCTTGAGGGACCTTGGAATCATGATAAGCTTGAGGGAACTTGGTGGAATCATGATGATCTTTAGGGAACTTGTTGGAATCGTGATGATCTTGAGGGAACTTGGTGGAATCATGATGATAGTGACAAAATATTTGACTGTCAAAAATTTTGCCACAAATATTATGATTTATTATGATTCTACGACAATCTTGATAGAACATGGAAACTGTAGTACAGATTAACAGACCTTAACTGAGCGTAGCAGACCTTGATGCACCATTATAGGGGATCATGATGAACTTCGAAAAATGAACTTCAAATTTCTTTTCTTGGATGCACCCTGCCTCCTTTTTATACCCAAATCATGCTCCAGGCATGGCCATAAACCGTGGAGCGCCATGCTTTTTTGAATTGTGGAGAACATGGACATTGTGACCCCAGTGTAAACTCAAGTTTAAAGTATAGTTTAGATTCCTATAAGTGAGGGTTTTTTATGATTGTGATTAATATAAATTCCCCCTTTACTGAAAGTTCTATGGGGATGATGGAGTGTCTTACCTCAATGGGGGGGACTTCAATGATTTTGTCCACGTTTTGAAGTGATAAGGGGACATACCACAGTGTTGCCTTGTTGGTCAGCTTCTTGGCACCTAAGAAAGACATTCAGACTTTATAAAAAGAGACATGAGCTCTGGATATGTGGCTTGGTGTTAAAAAATAAAACATTTCCAAGCCAACATACACTACAGTATGTACTAGAACAGAATATGTACTCTCTAACTCTCTCACTAATTTGCTGAATCACATAATCCTATTAGAGTCACAAGGAGGCTGGAGCCTATCTCAGCCAACACTGGGCGAGGCCAGGGTACACCCAGAGCAGCTCGCCAGACCATTGCAGGGCAACACACACAACCATTCGCACTCACACTTAGGCGCAATTTGGAACAGCCAGTTAGCTTTGTGTGCATTTCTTTGTACTGCGGAAGGAAACCCGAGTACCCGAAGGAAACCCACACAAGCTCAGGGAGAACATGCAAACTCCACACAGAAACTCCCTTGCTGAGTGTGAGACTCGAACCCAGGACCTTCTTGCCACGAGGCAGATGTGCTAACCAATACGCCATCATGCAGCCCTCTTAAATATCCTTCATACACAATATCTCCTGTTTCAGCCAGCAACACGAACTTCCAAAAGAGGCTTTCAAAACAATTTGACAATGAATAGCTGGCACTTAATAACTGTAATTTTTGTTTTTGCTGAAAGTTCTCCAAATCCTCTCGCAAGCCTTTCTAATACATTTTCAGCAAGAGCTGCTAGTTGCTTAGTGTTACTTTTGTTGTCATGGTGACTTCAGCATCACCAAACGAACCTCTTTCGCTCTCTCAAAAGCGCAAGTGAGGCTATTTTGGGTTAGCTGCATTTATAAGCGAGTGGAGTGATTTCGGGGAGGGGAAAAGAACACCGTGTGAAAGAGTTGAGGAACTGTTATGAACTGTTTATTTAACTGATCATAAAAAATAAAGTGGAAGATTGGCCCAGAAAGAGGTTGAGGAGACACCTAAATTTTTAGCTACTGCATACACCGTACTATGGCCCAATGGTAGGGTGCAGGATTACTGATTCTAAGGTTGGGGGTTCAAGCCCCACCGTCAACAGGTTGTCACTGCTGTCCCCCCAGTGCAGCTAACTGGGTTATCCAAGGCATCATGTATAAGAACCATTGCTGATTTTCGTAAAGAGTAGGCGTATTTCTGCCTGGCGAGCTCTCCAAGGTGTACTCTGCCCGGAGTCGTCTGAGATGGGCGCCAGCCTCCCCGCAACCCTAATTAGGATTAAGCGGTTCAGAAAATGATTGAATGAATATATATTACAATGGTTTGTACAATGTACAATAGCCTCTGTATACCCCAGTTTCCTCCCACAGTACAAAGATATGTACATTACAATAAAATGATTTTCTTGTTTGCCCCTAGGTGTGAATGTGAGTGTGAATGGCTGTGCAATGATCTAACAAGATCTACCCTGCCTTTGCCAGAATTGGTTGGAATGGGCTTTTGCCTCCCCATGACCCTAATCAATGATAAAGTGGTTCAGGAAATGAAATAAAATAAATATATATTTATTGATTTATTTTCTATGCCACATAATCCTAGTTAGGGTTACGGGGAGGCTGGTGCCCATCTCAGCCGACTCTGGAAAAGGGCGGGGTACACCCTGGACAGCTCGCCAGGCCATCGCAGGGCCAACACACATACAATCATTCACATTCACACTCACACTGTTCCACACATGGAACAGCCAGTTAGCATACTGTCCATGTTTTTGGACTGTGGAAGGAAACCAGAGTACCCAGAGAAAACCCACGCAAGCACGGGGAGAACATACATCCACAGAACAAGCTGAAATAAATTGGTCAGAAAAAAATATATTGTTGATGTAATTGTTAAATTGAATGAAAGTGCTCAAAAAACCTAAAGGTGCTCAAAAACTAATTTTCCTAGAGCTGGGTATGTAATGCATTCATTTCCACAATGTTTTTTCCCCTATAAAGGCACATCAAAAGACACAAAGCAGAGTCCTTTACCATATATGGAAGGGGGCCTGACCTTAGTGGGTGGGTGGTGTTACATGGGGCACCACACACGTGCAATGCAAGATTTCTGTGGGACCTAGGAAAGTCTGTGTAGGTACTTCACTCTTGTAAGTGTGTGCTGTGGACGAATAAGGCATGTTTTGAAGTGTTCAGTGCTTGTGCAAGGTTAAGGCAACCAATTTCCTTTAAGCCTAGTGTTTTGCTGCCATCCCTGTATAAGCCAGCTGGAACCATCCCTGCCTTCAGTTAGCTCATTTAATCTTCATTATGTTGCAGCAGCTATATACCGTCGTCCCCTCACCAGCCTCACATGTCCTCTTTTGCAGTTACAGAAAATTTGTCATGTTTCTGAAAACCTGGAAGGCACAATATCCTCCGTCCTTTTTTTTACAAAGTACAACAATAATCATAAAAACAACAAATAGCTTTTTTTTTTTTTTTAATTAACAAAGGTTTTTTAAAAATATGTTGATTATTAGCTGCAAATTATGTGGCATGTCTTACGTCTATACATGTCATTTACAGCATTTACCTTTTATAGCATTTGGCAGAAAATACATGTCCCTGTAAGTGATTAATAATAAAATGTCCCTGTAACGGAGTTTTCAATAACTAATCTAAATTATAGACAGCACCACTGTTTTGCTGTTATAGAAAAAGAATCAACAGCTTCTCACATATCAGCATCAAGTTCTAGTGTGTCGTGGTGAAAACACGTCTAATCAAAATGCTTTAATGTACCAAGTATTTACATTTTTAATCACCTCTGCCAGGAGGTTATGTTTTCACCTGTGTTAGTTAGTTAGTCAGTCAGTCAGTCAGTCAGTCAGTGAGTTAGTTAGTTAGTTAGTTAGTTAGTGTGCAATATTACTCAAAAATTTACCCACAGATTTTTATGATCTTTTTTCTATGTTTTAGTTTTAATTCACGCCAAACAGAAGGCTGGTGAAGAAAAAAGATGACCTTGAAAGTCAAGTTTAGAAATGACGATTTTGTGAAAATCTCTACATCAAGGTTGTTGTTGTTTTGTTTTTTTTACACAGAAATTCTTCCAAATTTGTGTCAAAGTGTCTACAGATCGTTATCTGTCTGATTGTATAATAAAATGATGAGTGAATTTGCATAAATGTGCATAATTAAGGTCAATAAGTGAAAATAATGTGCGAATAATGTTTATCAGACACCCAGTAGGGGCAGACATTACATTATATCTATGCCAAGATATAACGAAACCTGCAATCTAAGCCAAATTTTTCACAGTACAGTAATTAATGTGTTTCTGACCATAACCCTTTTGTGCCTGGTGGAGGTACCTTACACCCTCTGAGCGCTCATCTAAGTTGTGCATTAAATTCTTCTGGAAATAGAGATCTATTCCCTGATGCAACATAACATTTGTTAACTCCCTGCTAACCTTAGCATTTGAAGACCATGGAAACTTTTTTACTCAGTGCAAAGCCAGGGTACACAACTCACTAAAGTATTTCAGGAGACAGTGACACTAATAAAGCAGTGCTTCATAACCTCATTATTACTTAAATCAAACATTAGACACAAATTATCTGCACCTTATCTAACTCCAACTGTACGGAATCATCTGAACGTGATCGATGAATCCTGACAGATCACATGTGGGAATAGCATTTGCATTTTTCACTTCGTCCAGGGCATACAGACAGACCGGTTGCCTTGACAACTGCACTGAGACTCTGCTGCTGCCATGGTGAGAGAGCGGCTTGTCTAATTGGTTCCTGTGGCAGCTTGTCTTTGCCTTGCACATATGAGGCGTATTTGCATGGCGTCAGCTAGCAAGAGATTGACTTGCTAAAAATAGCAGGTGTGTTGGACAGATGGAGGTTCGATAGTGTTTGCTGTGTTTCTGTTTCTGCTTAACTTCGACGAGCTCGAGAAGAACAAACGCCACAGACTCCTTCCCGTTGACAATCGAGGAGGGAAAGTTTGAAAAAACTGGCAACTTCTTGCGATTGCTCGCTGAATTTCAAGAAGCTTGTGGGGAAGGTAGCAGATTAATCTGGCACTGCAGCTGTGACTAAGAGCATAATTAGATAAGATGAAGACCCACTGGAGAGGATGTGCCGTTCTCTTTGGCTGCCTCCACAACATCATTACCTCCTTTCGCTTGTTGCACTCAAATATTAAAGCGAGTGATTATTTTCTCTCCTGGTGGGACCTTAGCGGATTCGGGAGAGTGAGAGTTTCTTGCAGGATGGCGGGGGCATGAAATCCAAGCAAGAGCAGGATTTGTGTAGGTGTCACATTCTTTAATGTTAGGCAGGTATTTCTATTTCCCAAGCAACTAATCATGGGTTTCGTTTCCGACATATAATGTATATTGCTTTTTTCAGGATGCTATTCGTTCAGCTCAGCTTTCGACACTATTCTCCCGGACAGGCTGGTACTGAAGCTCTACAACCTGGGTCTGTCAGCTTCACTGTGTTCTTGGATCAGAGACTTTCTCACCAACCGACCCCAGGGGTAAGGATAGGGAACTCTACATCTTCCACCCTGATCCTGAGCATTCGAAAATCGCAGGGCTGTGTGCTCAGCCCAGCCCTCTTCGGCCTTTTCATTCACGACTGTTCTGCTATCCACTCCACAAACACGCTCGTGAAGTTTGCGGATGACACCACCGTGGTGGGTCTCATATCGGATAACGATGAGACCTATTACAGAGAGGAGATCCAGCACCTGATAAACTGGTGTTCAACCAACAATTTCATTTGGAACACCAGCAAGACCAAGGAGGTCATAGTGGACTACAGGAGGACCAGGAAGATAGAGCATGCTCCTCTTTGCATTCATGGGGAGGCAATGGTGCATGTGGACAGTATTAATTTCCTGGTCTATTAACACCTCACACCTGGTGAAGAAGGCCCAACAACGGCTTTTCTTCCTCAGGAAGTTGAAATGTACTGGACTCTCCTCTCAGCTGCTCAAGAACTTCTACAGCGCTAAAATAGAAAGTATTCCCTGTCTCAGTGCAACGGTGTGGTATGGCAGCTGCACTGCAAAGGACAGAAAGGACTTGGCCCGTGTGGTGAGAACTGCTCAGGGGATCGTGGGCTGCCATCTAGCAGATCTGGATACAATATACGCCGTTCGGGTCCAGAAGAAGGCCAGCCACATCGCGGTCGATCCCACCCACCTGGGAAATGGACTGTTTGTACCTCTTCCTTCAGAAAAAGTGGTACAGAAACATTAAGACCAGCACAACCAGACTCAAAAAGAAGCTTCTTCCCCAGAGCCGTGAAAGCCATCACTCCTCCACCCCCCACTCCCTCCCAGTCACACTCACACATGCAACCTCCCTCCACAGCCACACACTCAGTCGGTCACACACACACTCTCCCCAACTCTGCTGACTTTCACACAGACAATAGCGCTCTGTAAAAGGATACTGAATCCACAAACTCTATGACTGTCTTACAGTGCAGCACTTTACTTCATTTACATGTACACTCTTGTTTACAGCCACTCTGCTGCTGCTATATATCTATTTCATCTCATAGTGCCTTCAATGAACATACTGTATATTCCAGTGCTCAGCTTTTATTCACAGGTGTGCTTCTAGTGAGATTATGAAACTACTAATCCTAGTTCATATTTACTGGTCAGGAACACTATATCTTCTTTGCCGGTCGGATTTGTCAGGTCACCAGCAGAAAGACTTGCTAGCTAACTTCACTTGCCATACAGATTTTTGACTTGCCACGGGCCAGCAGACCAGTGTTAATTTTCACCCCTGCATACAACCACTCACACTTATACCTAGGCAACTTGAAACAGCTAATTAGCCTAATTTTCATATTACTGGACTGTATCTGGAGTAAACCCGCACAAGCACTGAGAGTACAAGCAAACTCTACACAGAAGGGCCCGAGCCAGGGACTTGAACCCAGGACCTTCTTGCTGTGAAGTGGACGTGCTAACCACAACAAAACTATGTCATCCTGTAGATATAGTGTATAGTTCATGTTGTTTTCTTTAAGGATGGATGATTTCATTTCCATGCTTTGTAAAGAGAACAAGGGTAACATCGCCAATGGTCGCCGATCATATCACAGCCTAAATAAGGCTGTTTGAACAATGTCTTAGAAGACAAAAAGAAGGCCTAGGATGTCTCTGGACACTGAATAGCAGTGACCCCACAGGAAGTGTTTGTTGCCAGCAGACTGAGACAATGGTTGGCTCGTTTAATATGTCAGGACAGGATAACCAACTCAAAGTTTCCGTTAAGCTTGCCAGCTATTTGCACACTGCTTTCAATTTTGCAACACAGTGCTGTGGGTCTCTGCAACTAACTGGAACGTTTTCAGATGGTGTAGCGGGGGTGCAGTTTGTTTACAGATCGTCTGGCTTTTTAAGGGATGAAGTTGCACACATCTTTGAACACACACATATACACGCACACACAGACTAAAAGGCTAAAATCAGTGTCAGTGTCTGGTTAACTGGTGGAGCTTTTAGTACAGTAGTAATTAGCACAAGCTTTGCTGAACTTGAATATCTTTCTTTGGTCATTAGGGAAGAGTGTGTTGTACATCTCCGTGTGTGTGTGTGTGTGTGTGTGTGTGTGTGTGTGTGTGTGTGTGTGTGTGTGTGTGTGTGTGTCTGAGAAATGCAATTAGTACAGCTGACTAGTGGTGCTTTGTGTGACAGTGTCAGAGAGTTTGCAAATGTTCTCTGAAAAGGCATAATTAATTTGTATGTTCAGCTCAGGCCAGATGTTGTAAGATCCTAAAGTGCACATCTGTTACTGTAACTTACACCCATATATTTTTTAATCCACATGGTGATTTCTATAATAATAATAATAATTATGGTGGCACAGTAGCGCAGTGGTTTAACGTCCACCTGGGATTGATTCACAGGCTCGGGTGTTTCTGTTTCTCCCTGTGTTTGCATGGGTTTCCTCCTGGTCCTCCGGCTTCCTCCCACAGTCCAAAAACATGCACAGTAGGCTAATTGGCTGTTCCAAATTGCCCCTAGGTGTGAGTGTTAGTGTGTGTTGTGTGTTGGCTCTGCAACCAACACTGGGAGAAGGCAGAATATACCCTGAACAGATCGACAGATCATTACAGTATCAATACCCACACATACACAACTATTCACACATACACCTAGGATCAATTCGGAACAGCCAATTAGACCAATGTGCATGTCTTTGGACTGTGGGAGGAAACTGGAATACCGAGAGGAAACCTACAGAAACCCCAGGAGAAATCAATCTAAAAAAAACAAACCCAGGCTCAGACACCTCTCAATAGAGACAAATCTCAGGAGCTTTGCTTTAAGGCAGTACCTAAATCTTAAATCTATGCATTCATGTAGCATGTGTGATGTATGTGAGCATGTTTAGGTCTTTACATGTTCATGTCCAAATGCCACCAAAAGGATCAGTTTTGATGAAAGATGTGACAGTTTTGACCTTCTAAGGACTTATCCCAAGAAAAAAAAAAAACCCAACCCTGCACACAACACCTATACACTGAGTTTTTGACGGTATACTTAGTTGGTGTTCTGGCAATCCAGTATAAGAATACTGATAGTGACTTTAAAGCACTTCTGTAAGTGATAAGAGCATCTGATAAATGCTGTAAATGTAATGTAAATTAAGCTTATTTTATTACATTTTGATTCATGGGGAGGGGGTTAAGATTAGAATTTGGTATAGGGGTTCGACATTCACTTGTGATGGTTAAGGTTAGGATCAGGGGCTAGGAAATGCATTATATCGATGAATGTCCCCATAAAGATGGAAGCACAAGTGAGAGAGAGAGAGAGAGAGAGAGAGAGAGTGTGTGTGTGTGGCTTTTAAATAAGGGTGGGATGAAGGCTAGCCAGCGGCCCTAATCATCACGGCCCCTGCATTCAGAAACAGGAGACCCCTGAGGAGTGTGAGTGAGACGAGACTGACTAGATTGGCTCTGACTGTGTGTGTGTGTGTGTCCGTAAGTGGGTAAGAAACCATGTGATTGCCCTAAACCCAGCACCAACTCAGCTCTTGCGTTCTCTCCCTCTCTCTCTCGCTCTGTCTCTCTCTTTCTCCCTTCCCTGTCTGTCTGTCTGTCTCTCCTCTCTCTCTCTCTCCCCCTTTCTCTGTCTCTCTCTCTCTGTCTCTCTCTCTCTTTCTCTCTCTCTCTTTCTCTCTCTCTCACACACACACACACACACATACACACACACATACACACACACACACCCAAAACCCTGTAGGAAGCAGAAGGCTTTTCCCCCACCAATCACAGTTTCAAACTGGTCTTCCACGCAAGAATTAGCACAGGAAGGTTCTTCCTACTTGTATGATTGTAACCTCTATATCTATACAAACGCTTTGTGCATTAATGAAACTTGCATTAAAACACATTTCCTGAGAGACAAAACATTTTGTGTTGAAAGAACACAGGCCTCGGCGCATGCAGGTGCTGTGGCCTGTGTAGCTGTGGCCTATGTGTGGGGGTGAAGCGTGACACTAAGCTGACATGACAGAGGCACATAAAGTCTGCTCCCGTTCCTCATACCCTCTGGCACAGTAGGCAAATTAAAGGGGCAATGCTAGCATGGCTAGCATAGCACCTAGTAACACACTGGAAATAGGATAGCAACAGTATTGTGACATGATGTTATTTTAGATGTAAGAAAACCTGAATTTATGCGAATAATATTACTATTACTAATAACATCCTGGTATGAATTATGTCAGTTAAAATATGCTACAAGGCCAGAATAGAAAATCACAGTGTATCATAGCTCTAAAAGCAGGTAGTTGCTCTTAACAGATCATTTAATTTACAGTATTTACCCATAGGGCTGAGCGATAGGGTGATGTATTGTCAATATTGCAGTAAATGATTGCGCATATTATACCATTTTGTGTGATATTGTGCTTATCGTGATAGCATTGGTCCCCGAAATGCTCTGGCAAGCTGTTCAGGGTGTATTCCACCTTTACCCAGTGTCAGCTGAGAAAGGCTCCAGCCTCCCTAATAGAACCGTTATAGGATTAAGCGGCTCATCAAATGAGTGAGAAGATATCATTTCTATCATGTATATTATTACCAGTAGTTTGTTAACCTATACCGTGCTATATATCATGTTATTATAAACAAGAATCTTAATTTGATATATTTGACATATCGCCAATTCCCTAGCTATTTAGACCACAGGAAACTTCTACTTCAAAAAAATCTTCCAACCTGGGAGACATGAATTGCATAAAACTGGAATTAAAACTAGATGCTCAAGTAAGTAAACAGCTGGAAAGAGGAGGCATTCCAGGTGTATTATTGGCTTTTAAAGTGCACCGTTTTACAAATTGTTTGCGTACTGAAGGTTTACAGGTTGCTGCATCAAAGCTGAACATATGACACAGAGAGAATGTAGGCAGTGTGTATCACTACACCTACACTTAAACTTCACAAGGTACAGTCCGTCAACACAGGGTGTGGACCGAGTGCCAGCCACAGCGGCTTATAGACAACAGCGCTATTACATCCATGAAATCTTAATGCAGTGTTGTGAGAAATAATAGGTTTCTGGACATACACCAAAGGAGGAATTATGCAACATTTGATGACAAAGTCATTCTCGAGATTTTTGCCTGAAAATGGTCAGGTGTGGACGACAAATAAAAAAAGAAACGCTCAAGGCTTCCTGGCCTATCGCCTAGGACGCCTAACAAGTACTTCCTCTGCCACTGAATAATACAGCGTTTATTTATGCATTCATTTTTTTAAGTTGTCTCGACCGACACCGGGCGAATGCGGGGTACACCCTCAACAGCTCTCCTGGCCTTTGTAGAGCCAGCACACATACAATTATTCACACTCTCACTTATACCTAGGGGCAATTTGGAACTGCCAGTCAGCTTACTGTGCATGTTTTTGGACTGTTGGAGGAAACCGGAGTACCTGGAGGAAACCCACGCAAGCATGGGGAGAACATGCAAACTCCACACAGAAATGCTCCGAGCCCTGGAATCGGACCCGCCACCATGACACCTTATACAGCATTCAATATCATCTTATTTTTCTTATACATTTTATATTTTTGTGTAAAGAGGATGAAAGGAAATTAAATTAACAATCACCTTTTTCATAACTACCTGATGTCCATTAAGGCCCAGAAAAGCAAGGTATAATGGCAATGAAGTTTCATATATTCATTCATTCACTAAACCATCTGATCCTACTAGGGTTGGGTGGAGCCTATCTCAGCCAACTCAGGGTGAAGGCAGGGTACACCCTGGACAGCGCGCCAGTCCATCGCATGCCCATCACAACCATTCAGCTTCACACTCACACTTAGGGGAAATTTGGACAGTCTAATGTGCATGTCTTTGGACAGTGGGAGGCAACCGGAGTACCCAGAGAAACCCCACGCGTGCATGAGGAGAACATGCAACAGAAACTACACATAGAAACGCCCTCGCCGACCTCAGCACTCAAACCCAGGACCTCCTACTTGTGAGGTGGAGAATACAAAACTTGACTGTTATAATAAACATCCAGCAATCAAGTCAACTAAAGGACTATGATGTCTTGGTTAAAAAATCTAACGACCTGCGCCACTCAGGCAGAAACAAAAACAGCAGGGCACGTCAGAACAATCAAGTCAGAAGAATCACTTGCATTCTTTGGCTTACTTTTACCCCCAAATACCTAAATGCAGTTTCTCAATCCTGTTCTAAACCTTGGACTTAATTTAGTAGAACTTGTGGAAAAAACTATTAATCGCTGTCTGGCAGACCTGATGGAAAGCCCTTTTCATCGGAGATTGATTCCAGTGTTGCTAAACGCCTGTCAGATGATGTCAAAATAAAGCTCCATCAGCCAACATGACAATATCTTTGTTACAGTCCATATATACAGATATCAAGACATGTATTGTCTGTATGGGGTGCTGTCCTATAAGCAGGGTCAAACATTGGTTGTAAAAGAATATAAAACATTTGTCAGTCTAGACTCATTATTGTGCAGATGATGTGAAGTGATTATAGTTCTCTGTCAATGTTAATACTGCATAGTGCAGGGTCTTGCACTAGTCCCTTCCCCTCTGAACTTTTCCAGATGTTGCAGTCATTGATAAAAATCAATGTAGTGACTGGTACATGTTAACCATGTTGATCTGAAACCAGTTGGTTAGGAAACATACCTAAAAAAACATCATGAAGAACAAAGTACTATGATAAAAAATCCAGGATTCATCTGGGTTTGGATTGAGCATCATCCAGTGTTCCATTATTAAAAACAGGTAAATATGGAGGCAATCTCTAAAGGGGGTTGAGAAAACCACAGTTTGGAAAGGGGAAACTATGTACAGGACAACCATTGCCTGAACACGTTACCAAAAAGGGCTTGATGGAACACTTTTAAAGGGGAATTAAATCCAAAATTAATAAAATATTAATGAGTTTCCTTCACAGGGTCGCGGGGCTCTCCATCAGAGAAAGGGTGTGAAGCTCAGCCATCCGGGAGGAGCTCAGAGTTGAAACGCAGCTCCTCTGCCTTTAGATGAGCCAGTTGAGGTGGCTTGGGGATCAGGGGCCTCATGTACAAAGACTTGCGTGGAATTCTTACTGAAAAATGGCATACGCTTAAATCCAGAAAACGTCATACGCACAAAAAAAATCAGATGTATGAATCTGTGCGTACACGTGAATCCAAGCACATTTCCTTTGAACATTCGAATCAACGTGGAATTGAGCGCACATGTAGGAGTACCTGACCCCTCCCTGTCCACGCCCTCACTTAAATATGCAAATCATATTTAAATTAACCCTGCACCGGAGATTCCCGTCTTCGCAGGATCAGAAAATCCTTAAAATATGAGGAAGACGGGGAGGCATGCAAGAATGTAGTGTTTGGCACGCTGTCCTCCGGCATTAACAACAAACGCAGGAGGTCTGAGTGGGAGAGGGTGTGTGAGGGAGTCAATGCTGTGGAGTCGGAAAGGCGAACACACGCGGAGTTAAAAAAGAAGTGGTCAGACTTAAAGGTGACTGTTAAGCGGAGGATGGGCTGCCCACCACCAAAGTCTGACCCAATCCGGCAGGGGGGGGGGAGAGAGGAGGACCTCACCCAGCTTGAGCAGAGAGTCGCCGCAGTCAGAGGTGACGCTGCTCTTTCAGGGGTGGTGGGAGCGCATGTGGGGTCTCTGATCATGCTCTTTGGTTTGGCAAATTTAAACATGCCAGTACAAGGAAGAGGGTATCCAAGACTTTGACTCGTGTTTAAGTACGATTTATTTATTTTTTAAAACAGACAGTGAGACAGAGGCCCCACAGCCACAGACTCGGGGATTCCTCCACCATCCGCGGCGGCTCTGGCGTCACAGAAACAGGGGATTCCTGCTGCCCACCCGACTGGTCGTGTCCTCCCCGTGCTGTGCTGTGCAATCGGTGGCATAAATGACCACATGCTCACAGGCATCCTCACAAATATAAGTGACTCAATAAATTCATTGGTGAATGGTTGAAATCACCATCGCGCACAGTGCCAGCTTGTAGTTCCCAACCATGCTGTTACTCAGGGTGTA
>JAOUQZ010000034.1:6444201-6472940 GCA_028564935.1 Neosilurus hyrtlii
GTGTGTGTGTGTGTGTGTGTGTGTGTGTGTGTGTGTGTGTGTGTGCAGATGCAAAGCCCTCTATTACTAATATTATTAATATTATTTTATTGGAATATACAATTTACAATTTACAATATAATACTGCTACCACTACTACTACTACTACTACTACTTATAATAATAATAATAATAATGATATTAATAATAATAATCATCATCATCATCATAATCATAATCATCGAAATATCCGAATCAGGCTGTTGTCCCGTCTTGAGCCCCACCATGGTATTCGTGGGTAATGTTTAAAGCTCTCTCTCTCTCTCTCTCTCTCTCTCTCTCTCACACACACACACACACACACACGCGCGCGCGCGCGCAATAGGAATCAGTCCTGTTTTGTTCAGACTTAAACTGCGAGAGCACCAGATGGCACTTTTCCGTTGGCGCTTTCTGACTCCTGACACTGATAATTGGGGGAAATTTAAATAACTGTCACGCGTCTGACGCGTGCGACTTATAATTCCCGCTTTTCCCACGCCACGGCAGAGCTCCTCTCAGCAGGCTGGAGATCTTCCCCCGGGGTAGCATCCACAAAGGGACCATACCAAAGCACATTCAGGGTCAGCCACAATGTCTAGAATAATGAGCATCCTATTACACAGAACATCTCTCTCTCTCTCCCTCTCTCTCTCTCTCGCTCTCTCTCTCTCTCGCTCCCTCTCTCGCTCTCTCTCGCTCTCTCTCTCTCGCTCCCTCTCGCTCTCTCTCTCTCGCTCTCTCTCTATCTCGCTCTCTCTCGCTCTCTCTCTCTCGCTCTCTCTCCCTCGCGCTCTCTCTCTCTCGTTCTCTCGCTTTCTCTCTCCCTCTCGCTCTCTCCCTCTCGCTCTCTCTCTCTCTCTCGCTTTCTCTCTCCCTCTCTCTTTAATTTAAGCAAATTCAGGGCTTGTATCTGTTTCTGTAGTAAAATGCTGGATGATGTATACTTATGCATAATTATTCGTAAAGAACCAGTTCAACGTTATGACATGTAATGATGGAAATCTGTCTGTTATAAAATCCATGTATTATGAATTCAGACACATCTGGTCAGGCGTTGCCAGATGTTGTTTTGTTTTTAAAGCTCAGTCATTTGCCTAGAATACTCCCTCAATTTGAAACACACACTGTCAGACGTTGTTACGAGGTGAAAATAAGGTGAGGTCCATGTTGAGTGTGAATAGCTGAGGATATTCCCATGTGGTCTTTGGGGACTTGTTGCGCGCGACCCCCTGAGGGATGAGCCGCACTGGCGCGTGCGGCTCAGTATCTGTTAAGAGCATGATGAGGAGGAGGAGGCGGGGGAAGAGGAGGCGGGGGTGGGAAAGGGAGGGGTTTGGGGGGAAGGGGTGAGTACTGGGGGTGTTTTTATGAGTATGTGGCACGCGTCGGGCACGAGCTTGAATCCTCCCAAGGGACTTTAAAAACGGCTCGAGCGGAAAGATTAGGCTCTGGCATGTGTACAAGAAATGAATCATTTCTTGTGTAAATACCATTTAATAATATTTAAAAAGTAACATTTCAAAAGATAGGCAATGGAGTTAAGGCTTGTATTTAAAGTATGCCCAGTAAGATCTCTCAATCAGTGCAGTGAGATAAAATATGTTGTTTTTAATGACTTTTTAAAAATCTATTACACAATCATGTTTTCAAAGAATTAGAATAAAATGCAAACATAATATAAAAATGATGTATAGGAACGCAAAGATGGAGCACGCGAGCGCGTGACTCAAGACTGGGGCGCCACGGTGACGTAATGGTTAGAACGGTCCGCCTTACAGCTGGAAGTTCCGAGTTCGGGTTCCGAGCTCAGCCGTTTTAGTACAGAGTCGGCATGTTCTTCACGTGCTTGCGTGGGCTTCCTTCGGGTACTCCGGTGTCTTCCCAATGTCCAGATCCATGTACATTAGGTTAACTGGCTGTTCCAAAGTGCGCATAGGTGTGAATGTGAGTGTTGGCGATGGTCAGGTGAGCTGTGGACGGTGTATTCGCCCAGTGTTGTCCCAGAAAAGGAGCTGCGCGCGTCTGCCATCTATTGGAAATAAAGGGGGACGTTTGTTTTAAGAAACTCCTAGCAATATGTTTATACAGCCTGATATTTAAAAAAAACAATAATAATAAGAGGAAAAAGAAAAAGAATAAATAAAAATCATATTAATGACAGTATGTACATAATAAAATAATAAAATCAAACCCAACATAGTAGCCTATAACAGT
Source organism: Neosilurus hyrtlii (assembly GCA_028564935.1). Lineage (NCBI taxonomy): Eukaryota > Metazoa > Chordata > Actinopteri > Siluriformes > Plotosidae > Neosilurus > Neosilurus hyrtlii. The sequence continues at coordinate 6,446,437 of JAOUQZ010000034.1, forward strand.
ATAATAAACATATAATATTCATAATACACATCATTTAGTCGTTATCAGTAAAATAAATACATATTCAGGACAAAAGAGTTATCCTGCTGTTGTTTATAATGGTGAATAGGTGAATAGTGGCTCGCGCGCGGCGTCTGAACTCTTGGAAACACGGCGTTGTTCGCACGCGCTGCCCCTTTAATGCTGAGACGGTTTAAGTGAAGCAGGTAACAGCCGAAGCAGCCAATCCTCCTCCCCGTCATAGATTATTTAAGAAGTTGTCGGGGCAGGGACGGGAAGCGACGAAGAAAACACAGCCTAACTTTCAGCTAGTCATCACCGGTGGTGTAGACGGAGTGTCCGGAACGCCGTGCGCGTAACGGAAACAGGTTCTGGGTGGTTTTGGGGGGAAAAAGCGCGCGGCTGAAAACTCGAGTCGAGCCACGCGAGAAGAATGGACCGGCGTTTTTAGCTTCTGTGGTTAGACTTCTGTTCTTCAGCCTCTTAATTAACAAATGAGTAGCTTACGTGGCCACGTGACAGGACATGACATGCGAATTCAGCTGCTCTTTGTTTTAGGTTGGAACAAAATTGCGCACCAGTGACATTCCCAGCGCTGCTTGTTACAGGGAGTGAACATGACCGTGGAGGACACATTTCTCGCCGCCCGGCAAGGCGAAATAGAAACTCTGAAAGAACAATTAAAGGCAAAAGTGCTCAATGGTGATGTAAAGGACTCGCTCGGAGCGACGCCGGTGCACCACGCAGCGCGCCATGGCAAGCTCAAGTGCCTCCAGTTCCTGGTGGAAGAAGCAGGTTTACCGGCGAACAGCGTGTCTCTTAACGGCGCAAACCCCGCACATGACGCAGCCGCAACCGGCCACCTGGCGTGCGTGCAGTGGCTGCTGACTCAGGGAGGCTGCAGGGCTTCGGTGAGTGTCATCATCATCTCCCCCTCTTCCCCCCCCTCAGTTTCCGTCTCCGGGATAAACTCAGGTCGGGTTTCATAGTGCACACTGAACAGGTGTGCCAAATGCGACACATGGTACCCATTATTAATACGAGACCAGCATGATCATTTGGGTGCTGGAACATTCTTCTGAACACACTGTGTCACAGAATATTCCATCATCCAACAATACCCAGGGAACAGCACTTTTAGGCTCACATACTTTCTTCGACTGGGGGACAGAGACACCGAGAGTCATGAAGCATTAAGCAGTCGGTCTGTTATTTGATAATGATGATGATGATGATAATAATAATGATAATAATAATAATAATAATAATTAATAATATACAGTGATAGCAAACACAATACAGTAGTATCAGAGTTTGTATTTTTTCTCATAGAGTTCTTATAGTTATTAATCGATTTCACAAATCCCTTAACCCTTAAACAGGCAAAGTGCACCAGGAGATGCTACAGATTTGTGCTGTTTATTACCTTAATAAGGCAACGTATACTGGGAGATACAATTCAAAAATCCAAAATATACAATTTACAATTTTACACCTAAAAAATAATAATGACAATGTTTTACTTGGATCTTAAATAGAAGAATACTTTATTTATACTTTATTGAATTTTTTTTTTACAATTTGTTTTCCACTTGTGGCTGTTTAAGGGTTAACCTTAAGTTTAAAGGAGCCGTGCCATGATTTTTACCCAAATCCAAAAAGTCATGTAAATATGCAAGGGACATCCAAAATACTGGCCTGCGTTGGATAAATAACCTTTCAACTTGCAAATGAAAAGGAATATAAATTTTTCGAACCTGACCCAGAACAGATGGAAATGGACTTTTGAAATCTTTTTAGGCTGAACAGTTTTCAAAGATTGAAACCCCCTTGCAAACCCCTAGCAAATTGGGTGAGCGAACCTACTTCATGTCTAGCATCATTTGTAAACTGGAAATCAATTTGTAAATTGATTATACTTTCTTTGATATCCCCATGGGCGGCACAGTGTGTTAGCGGTTAGTACAGCAAGAAGCTCCTGGGTTTCAGTCCAAGGGCTCAGCGGGGCCATCTCTTTGTGGAGTCTGCATGTGCTCATGTGGGTTTCATACTATGTCCTCAAAGAGATGAAATACATGCACATTAGGCTAATTCGCTGTTCCAAATTGACCCTTGGTGTGAATGTGAGCTCAAATGGATGTGTGTGTGCGTGCGTGTGTTGGCCCTGTGATGGTCTGGCGAGCTGTTCAGGGTGCACCCCACCTTTGGCCAGCAGAGATATGCTCCAGGCTTTGTGTGACTCTAATGGTAGGTTAATAATGGGTCCAGCAAGTGAGCTGTTTTTTTAAACAACCATGATACCGCCACTTCAATCCAAACCTCAGTAACGCAAATCAGCCTAGAAATGTCAATGTGAACATGGTGTGTTTAATTAAATTCAACTACAAAATCAAGATGTGCCGTTGTATACTAATATTTGAATTAGCTGAAGTATGTTCAAAAATGTTTAAAAATGACTGAAGACTATTAACACAAACTACATAGCATCTGATTTTAATATTTATTTAAATACTTATGTTCAGGTCATACAATCACCCAAATTTATTCAAACTCATGAAATCAGGTGATTAGCATGTCTTGACTAGCACTTGATTTTTCTTTAGAACTGACCAATTTGATTTAGCAGGTTTTGCAAGTGGACTCCTCTATATGCATACACTGCAAGGAAGCATGACACCAGCAAGAGAGTTCTCAATTAAGACAATGGAAAAAATTATAAATCTCCTTCAAAGAGGAAATCCAACACTGGGTGTGGCAAAAGATGCTGGTAGTTACTAGGTAAAACCAAGATGGACTTTAAAGCATTAGGATAGGAAACGTAACCCAAATGCTTTGAAAAAAGAATATGCAAAATGAAGCAAATGAGCTGAAACAGGAGTCAATATTTGTGCTGGAAGTGAAAGGAATCAGCTGAATGAAACGGCACTTTCCTCTAGAAAACCCTTAAACAAAACATTAAGAATACTCTCTCCCACTTATCCACTCATTTGCCAAATTGCTTAAACCTATAAAGCAATTTTCACGGGAAGGCAACACTTGGAGTAAGACAAGGGTTATGCCCTGAATAGCACACCAGACCATCGCAGGGTAACAAACACAACCATTTGGAACAGACAATTAGCCTAATGTGCATGTCTTTAGACTGATGGAGAAAACTGGAGTGCCTGGAGGAAACCCATGCAAGCACATGGAGAACTTGCTAACTCCACACAGAAACGTCCAAACCCGGGACTCGAACTAAGGACCCTTGCTGTCATGGCAGACATGCTAACCACTATAGCCCACTAAGAATACTGCCTGAAGAAAACAATCATTTATGAAATGGGGCTAAATGTCAGGTAAAGGACCAGGGGAGATGGTAGTCATTTACCCAACAGTCAATGCAGAGGTGTACAGGGAAATTATGGCAGCTTTTTTCATTCCATTGATAGATCCATCTTCAGGAAAGGAATATTAACTCAAAACATGGCAAAAAACAGTCCAGATCCTGATATGATTGAAAATTGATGGTTAATAAACCTTTATAATCTCAAAATGACATGAGCAGAGTGAAGTGGGATCTGAGGAAATTGTAAGAGGTAATTATGAAAGCCCTGGGTGGTTAATAATTTAGTAGGGACTTTTTACTGGATTCTTGAAAAGGGAAATATGCCACAGATGGAGACTTCGGATTCAACAAATCACTGGATTATTGTTGAAGTGACAATTTTTATGGACTGACAAAGAAAAATGCCATTTTGTTTGAAAATATAATTATATCTTAAATAAGGTAGATAATCTGCGATGGCCTGGCGAGCTGTCCAGGGTGTGCCCCGCCCTCGACCAGAGTTGGCTGAGATGGGCGCCAGCCTCCTTGCGACCCTAGTTAGGAATAAGCGGTTCAGAAAATGAATGAATGAATAAGGTAGATAACTAATCATTGGTTAGTCTATTACTTCTGATAATAACACTGATCCACCCCAAATCCTACTCATTTGTATTATTCCAAAAAAGTAAACTGCGGTTTATGTGTCACAAATATATAAGAGGAACTATCGATACAACACAATACAACACAACACAATACAATCCTGGGCTTGGGCGTTTCTGTGTGGAGTTTGCATGTTGTCTACATGCTTGTATGGGTTTCCTCCAGGTACTCTAGTTTCATGCCACAGTCCAACAAAATTCCCATTAGGCTAATTGGCTGTTCCAAACCACTCCTTGGAGTGAGAGTGAGTGTAAATGGTTGTGTGTGTGTTGGCCCTTTGATGGCCTGGTGAGCTGTTTAGGGTCTAACACGCTCTCGCATAGAGTCGGCTGAGATAGGTGCCAGTCTCCTTGCGGTCCCAATGCCTGGCTTGGAGAGATAGAGGTATTTCACACAGTTCTGTTGATTTCTGTTACAATCTCTCTAGGCCAGTAATAATGATATACACTGTAGGAGTATTTTTAGAAAATCAGTCTTTGTTCAGCCACACTGCATTTGTTTATATAGTGTGTAGTGTAATAGTGGTAAATCTTTGCATATAACCACAGGTATGATTAGTTCATGCCTTTACATAATACACTTTTGTATATTTAGATAATTGGCCTGTAAACAAGTCTTTAACTGAGATACATTCATTCAATAATTTGCCGTACTGCATAATCCTACTTGGGTCTCAGAGAGGCTGGAGCCTGTCTCAGTCGACTCTGGGCGAAGGCAGGGTACACCCTGAACAACCATCACGGGGCTAACACACTCAGACATTCATACGCACACTCACACCTAAGGGCAATTTGCAATTAGCCTAATGTGCATGTCTTTGGACTGTGGGAGGAAACCGGTGTAAATGGAGGAAACCCATACAAGAACAGAGAGAACATGCAAAGCCCACACAGATACGCAGGTTCGACTCTGTGACTCGAACCCAGGAGCTTCTTGCTGTGAAGTGGACGTGCTAAAAGACCTGTTGAATGGGCAAGAACCCTTAAAGATCTGAATCACTCATTCACTCACTCAGTGAAACACAATCCTACTAGGGTCACGGGGTGGCTGGAGCCCATCTCAGCCAACAATGAGCAAAGACAGGGTACACCGTGAACAGCTTGCCAGAGCATTACAGGGCAACACACATGTACACACACTCACACTCCTAACCAGGGGCAATTTGAAATACACAGTTCACCCACTGTGCATGTCTTTGGACTGTGTGGAGGAAACTGGAGTACACAGAGGAAACCCATGCAAGCACAGGGAGAATATACAGACTCCGCACAGAAACACATGAGCCCGGGACTTGAACCCAGGACCTTCTTGTTGAGAAGAGGACATGCTAACCACTAAGCCACCATGCCGCCCAGATCTGAATCACGTTAAACAAATATCTATACTGGGTTCAGCTCTTATATGCCATGCAGATGGATGTTAATCAAGTGCATTCGCAAACCAAACAAAATGTTGTCACGATTATGAAAACAGAGCCTGGCTGAAATCTAGGAGATAGTTGGATGTTATTATAATAAATATAAATTTAAGGACATAAAATTGCAAATTTGGCACATTTTTAATGGTGTAAAAGATGGCTGTTATGATGAGACCATACTGTATACATACTATATAAGGGTAAAGGTAAAGTCTGTTGGACACCTGGGCCTACTGACTCATCAGGCCGGAGTTTATCTTCGGTTTCCTTAGCATGAAGCAACTAGGAGTTCAACTCCTCCTGGATGGGACGCTAGACAGTTGCAGGTTTTACTGGTACCCATTTGTACTGCTGGGAGAACAGAGGAAAACTTTTGGTTGAAACCCTACCCAGGGGTCCTAGCATGGTGGGGGTCTAAAGGGGATTCAAACCCACAACCTCTCAGTCATGAGCCCAGCACTCTAACCGCATCACTGGCCATTTGATGTAATAATCACTAGCCTTGATCATCTGCAATGTGTGTTTATCTCACTATCATATCTTACTTTTATTTATGTTAATTAGCACAACAAGGCTTTTTTTATGATTTGACCTTGTGCACTGTTTTGCATGCTCTGGATGTCATGGGCCATTTGCATGGTACCTTTGTACACCATATGACTTCCTGCTTCAGCAACCTTATTATGAAGTATGTGTAAGAATTATAAGGAGTAAAATGGAGTGTATTGGATTTCATGTCTAAAGCCAAAACCTCACACTGTCCTTATTTTCTAGACTGAATTACTTTGAACGTATGATGTGCCTTTCAAGAGTTGTTCGTGACTGTAGGCTTGAGTTTAGCAGGATGACAGCCTCAGACAATCTACGTCAAAATGCCATGATATTTGACTGGGCTCTAGGTTACCATAGTACTTGAGCAGCTGAGAGATTAAAGGACTTGAATGAAATCAAACAAACTTTGTAAAGCAATTAGTGTAATTATGAGTGTTCTGGTTGCTATTAATTGCACTTTAAAGACAACTTAACAGCCTAACTGGTTATATAGCTTGTTATGTAAAAGTGTAGTAAAGAATTATTCACGTTCTTTCTAATCAGCATAAGGGTTGAAAGCTGTGGACTAAATTATGTTCAGAGGTGCCTTAGCATATTACCCGGCCCAGTGGAAATAGGTCTACCGTACCGCTTGTTGTAGTTACTATTTTTGACCAATGGGTGCAGTAATCATTTTATTGCACTAAATAAAGCAGTTAACATGTGGAATTATGACTGGGAAAAAATCTAGAAAGGTGAACAATCCGACTCTAAGTGACTCTATTGCTGTAGAGTTTTCTTGGTTGGGTTGTTACAGGGTAGGTTTCTGGTCTTTTCCTATTCCTCCCAATTTACCTGGGCTTTGGCCCAGCATGCACCTGTGGAGCTACTGTTGCATGATCAGGCAAATCCATTAACATCCAGACATGGGGGCAATCTGGAATATCGTATTATCCTAATGTGCATGTCTTTGAGCTGTCGGAGGAAACTGACGCAAGCTCAGGGAGAACATGCAAACTCCACACAAAAATAAAACATTAGCTAATATCAATTAGTATATGCTATACAGGAATGGCACAGTCTTACTGGTCTATCATCTTAGGAGTAAAGTATCATTCAGAGCAGATAATCAGTTTGTCATGGTCATTTGTAGCAGGCGGCGTCATCATTATTATGCTTTAAAATGAAAAAAGGAACCATAGCTCTAATTTTAGTTTGTTTTTCTTGTTTTTCCACTTAGTTTATACTAAAACACCTTTAGCCTTTATCTACACAGCAGAGCCTTTTTCTGCACAGCACTAGCTCACCTGACCTACCTCTGTCTTGGTTAAATATATAAATATAAACTATAAAAATCTCATTTCAGTTTACTTTTTTATGTTTCCATGTAGTATATACTTAATTTCAAAAAGGGTACCTGTGGTAAATTAGTATTACTAGCTATTAAAAATGACCGTATATAATATAGGCAGTTCCTACAAGCAACATCAGTCCTTGCCTGTTTTCAAAGTGCGCACGAGTGTAACGACTCTAGGCATGCTCAGAGACATGTTGCCTTTCTGATTGGTTGTTCCAGCCTGGTAGAGTTGGGAATTCGTTGGATTGGATGGGCTGTGTCACTGACCGGTGTAGCATAACTTATTACTGGCCAGTGCTGAGCTGTACAAACAACAAACACAGAAATTTCTTTTTGTTCCTAAACCAACTGGCTGCAGAAAAGCAGAGTTGGCAAAATGTCAAGAGACACTTCAGGGAAAAAATTGCTCACCCTATAGTTCAGCGCCCGCTAGTAAAATGATCAGTTTTGTGCTTTTTAAATAAACATCTGTATCACCTAAACATATTACATTTTCACAAACTATGCTGTAAGGATGACCAATACCGGTACACTTTAAAAACAGTTAAAGATACAGCATTACACCACCCCGTAACACCTGTTCCAGCTCACCTGCTTCCATCATGATTTTAAAAAAGTAACAAATAAACCATAAAATTATAATTTTTCTTTCTTTTTTTGGCTTTAGTTTTTATTTCTTCTTCTGTTTCTGTGTAGTATATACCATTATGTGCCTGAGGCTTGGTGGATGTCACTAAATTAAATGGTCCTATTCAGTGAAGTTCAACCTCGCATTCGGTGCATAATTAATAAGTAGCAACATTTTATAATATCATTGGTCACTCAGAACATTTCATTGGTATAAAATGTTAAAGGTGATGAATGAGAACTTTGCACCATGTTAACATCTATTTGATAGGTTATTTGAAGATGGTGTGAACTGTTTTATTAAATAGGCATATTTACATGCACAGTAAAAATGTAGTCAGTGTGTGATATTAGATAGAAATAGATTCCTATTTTTTTTTACTTCCTAAGTTTCTTGAAGTGTGTGAAAACACACACACACACACACACACACACACACACACACACACACACACACACACACACAAAGCCACCAGTATACAAATAAGGCTAGCATATGTTCAGCTGAAATCATATCCAGAGACTTTGTGTTAAAATGTTAGGGTGGTGGCTGCTACAATGAACATGAAATCAGAGCTCCTGCTTTATTCTCACATTCACTTACATCACCTATCTTCTCTGCAATTTTTGGATGTAATATCAATGTAATATAAACCTCAGGGGATTAGTAACAACACTATGTTTAATAGGGTGCTCCTTAAAAATGGAATGTCAGAAAATCTAAGCACCAACCCCTGAAATTCTTTGGAAAAGCTGAAAAAACTCTCCCAGTGAATTTTTTTCTCATTCGGACAACATTTATCCCTACCTCAACGACCTTGAAGTTTCACACTGAGTATCCCCAAGATGTGCATTTTGTCTGGGAATAAATAGAGCATATAAAGACTTTAAAATTTAGTAAAGAAAATCAGAAGTGACTGTAACAACACTAAACATCTGGTATATGAAGAATATCAATTGTTGGCATGTGGGCATACTTATATTTATGTTTGAAATTATTCTATATGTTTTTAATAATGTAATGTTATGCACTGGATGACAAATGAAATTTTTCATGTTCCTTTCTGTTCTATTAAAAACCTTTAAAACAACAATCCTTAAAAACAAACAAAATTATATTCTTGGTAATAGGGGATGGTGTTAGCATTAACATTTTTTATTATGTAATTATCCATTTTAAAATATTATGTAACTGGTCTCCCTTAGTGGGGAAAATGCATTTACTCAACACTAACCCCTGTACATACCCCTCAAAGTTATGTAACACCCCCTTTCTCCCCAACATCACTTAATTTGAATAAATCCAAGATAGCCAAACAGAACTTCATTTTACCATATTCTGACTACTAATTAATATTTTTCAATGATTTAAAGTGCTAAATTATTAGTATTACTTCATAAGTCTAGTATTGTTACAGTCACTTATGATTTTCTTCATCATTGACAACATTTCCTTTTCATAGATTAATTTGTTTTCAGTCAATTCGGATGTTACAACTTTTACTTTCATTCTATTTTTAAAACTTATATGCTCTGTTTATTCCCAGACAAAAAGCGCCTCTTGAGGATCCTCAGGGTGAAAATTTAACGTTGTTGAGGGAGGGCTAAATGTCCGATTGAGAAAAAAAATCACCAGGAGCGTTGTTCAGCTATTCCAACGAATTTCAATGGTTGTAGCCTAGACTTTCTGACATTTGACTTTTAAGAACCACCCTAGTGTTTAATAAAAGAGGTTGCTGATCAAGTATTGCTGAAAGTACTTTTGCTAGTTTGAACTTCATTGTTAAGCAGCATAATGTCAAATTTTAGAATTTTGTCCACTGTGGGGGGAAACCCCTAATGCAATTATTCTTGGGTAGCACAGTGGCTTAGTGGTTAGCACGTCAGTCTCATAGCAAGAAGGTGCAAGGGCCTGAGTTCTGGGCTTGGGCGTTTCTGTGAGGAGTTTGCATGTTCTCCCCATGCTTACATAGGTTTCCTCTGGATACGCCGGGTTCCACTGACAGTCCAAAGACATGAACATTAGGCTAATTTGTTAGAGAAGCAGTGGTGGCTCTGTGGTTATGGTTGGGGTTTACTGATCAGAAGGTTGGCGGTTCAAGCCCCTGGTACCACCGACCTGCTACTCTGCCCTACAACTACCAAAGGAAGTAAGTGACGTTTTGGTCAAAAATGAGCTTTTGCAGTGAATGGGCTCTGAGTAGCTGTTTACACCTTTTAAAAGTGTGTTTGTGTGAAAATAAAAACAAGCAGTGCAGAATGAAATTTGAAAAAAGAAGGAAGTGACACAGTTTGCTCGTATTACAACACCAAAAGGAAGCAGGTGCACTTGAAGTAAGCTACATCTTTATGAATGGGCTCTGTTGTATTATAGTGTTTTTTGAGAAGCAAAAACTACCAAATAGAAGCAAGGAACAACAATATGTCTATTTTAAGTCTAAATGATGTACATTTTGTGAAAATAAACAAATGATAAATTATTTTGAAATTATTGGCAATTTGTGCAACAAATTTTTTCTTTGTGGCCCCAGGTCACTTGAGTGCCAATGCTTTCACAAGTGTTGATAGTCTTGTACTAACCACCGTTAATACAGGTGAAACTATAAAAATTACAATATCCTGCAAAATTTCATTTATTTCAGTAATTCAACTTAAAAGGTGAAACTAATATATTATAGAGATTCATTACATGCAAAATGAACTATTTCAAGCCTTTATTTGTTATAATTTTGATGATTGTGGCTTACAGCAGGGAACCTTTGTAATTTGATGCAAGTGAGTCAACGGCAGTTTTGGGAACAGCTGCCAGTATGTGACAGTTCACCAGATCTGCTAGACACTGAGAAATGTAAAAAAGATTTAGCACTTTTATACGTGTACAAGATACACTGTGACTATTAAACTAATCATTTGTCTTTATCTCATGTTATGCCTTGTTATTTGTTTGTGGCATTATACATAATAATACACTTCTAAAAAGTAATAGTAAAATGTAATTCTTAAGATGTATATAAATCAAGTATTTTGTGCAAATTGACATTTTTGGAAAAGTCACAAATTCATCAAGCAATTTGATAAATTTAATGCTGCCCGTTTATTAAAACATATTATTGGGCACCATATGGCGACATACATTATAATGAGCATTCCTATAATATTGGATTGTGATATATTTTATTAGGCTGCTGAAAAGACTATTAATTAATAATATGTTCATGAACACAACTAAATTGCTTCCCTTTGCTGTTGTTTTTCAATAAACAAGTTGCATCTTTTACAATGCAAGAAAGAAGTAAGCAACATTAAAGTCCTGGATCAGAGGAATTTAAGATTCCTTATTATGTCTTTTATACATCTGATTTATTATGTATTCGATAAACACATTTAGTTTGGGTTGCTATTATTCACCACAGAGAGCCAGGATATAATTCGTTTTTGCTCTAAATCTCAAAAATCAAATTGTCTCTTACTTCCTTTTAGCGTTGCAGGGCAGCACTGTTGGGCCCTTATGCATTTCCCTTAACTCTCAACTACTCAGTTGTTATTAATGAGATAAAAAGTTTAGGTCACTCTGGATAAGGGTGTCTGCTAAATGATGTAAATGCAGTGTTGGTTTGAACTTCCTTTTTAAGCAGAAGGATTTTAGAATTTTGCGCTCTGTGGTAGAAAAACACTATTACAAACTAACACTTCATAATACTGGTCCTGGTTTACCATTCTTCACTATCTAAATCTTAATGCTGTGAGTGCCTATATGACTGATATGCTTATATGACTATAGGTTTATGTGGAGCAGGATGACCTTGAAAATGACACAGCTTTAGACCAAGCTACGTCAATACACTCTCACATTTGACTGTGCTCTAGGTTACCATCTAGTATCTGAGCAGCAGAGAGTGGAACAGACTTGAACCGAATGTTGTAACCACTTTTCACCAGCAGAATTCAAATGTAGTCTGCTCTAAAAGCCAACACCCTAAGCACTGATGAGAAGCCTGACATCAGTTGAATAAAGAAGGGCTTCCTTTAGTTATACAGCATCGTAGCCATAGCTCTGCTAATGCTGTCTCATGTGTAAGAAATTAAGCTCATTGATTTTTCCGAATGTTTTTTGATCACAGATTTATTTGTTATGAGCTTTGTGGTTGCTAATAATGGCACTTTAAAGACACATTAAAGAGCTAAATAGTTACATACTGTAGTTGTTATATAACAGAATGTATTCATTCAATCATTTGAAACTCTGTCAGTGGGCCAGATTTGGCTCACGGGCCTTGAGTTTGTCACCCGTGACATATATTGAAGATTTAATCACATTTTTCTAATTAGCATGAGGGTTAAAAGCTGGACTAAAATATGTTCAGATACGTTCAAATACACTGCCTGGCCTAAAAATGTCCCACACGCTAATATTTTATACAGTCTTTATCCTTGATTACAGGGTGTAATCTCCTTGCCATTGTTACTTCAATTGGTCAGGTTGAGGCTCAGCAACATTATGTGGTGATAAAATGATGTCAGTTGAATGAAGTCATATCGCTGTCATTTTTCTTCCCTGATGGTGTGGATATAAAATCTTTGTCTTTGGCATGTGCTGGAGAAGATTTTATGGAGTGGTTTGATTTTCCCCATCATCAATTCAAGACATTGGTTAAAAAATAACCCAACATTGGATGAAAATAAATGTTGTGATGTTGCTTAATTTGTCGAAAAAATACCATGGTGATTACCTGCTGTAATCAAGGCTAAAGGCGATCCAGCAAAATACTACAGGATGCAAAGGTGTTTTGGCGAGTATGTGTATGTTTTTTGGTATAGCAAGGGGTTTTCACATCAAGGTAAATATCATTAAGTGTCCTCTATGTTCATAAAGTAAAAATATAGGACATTGTGTAATTTTATTATGCTAAATGAGGGAGTGAGAATATGGGTTTATGATTGGGCAAATCTAGGAGAATGACCAAATCAGTAGGGAGAAACCCACACAAGCATGGAGGGAATATGAACACGCCACACAGAAACTACACTGGGTACACTGGTTTCCTCCTACAGTGCAACGCCATGCACATTAGGCTAATTGGCTGTTCAAAATTGCCCTTACTTGTCAGTGTGCGTGTGAATGGTTGGGTGTGTTGGCCCTGTGAAGGTCTGGTAAGCTGTTCAGGGTGTACTGCACCTTCAAGAGGAGTTGAGCTCAGGCTACCCGTGGCCTTAATAGGATTAATCAGTTTGACAAATGAACAAGTGAGAGAGTGAGTAATTAAATTATTTTTTTGATGAACCACTTTATCCTACTAGGATTGTGGGGACGCTGAAGCCTGTTGTAGCCGACTCTGGACGAAGAGTTTGGAACAGCCAATTAGCCTAATTTAAATGTCTTTGGATTGAGGAAGGAAACCGGAGTACCCAGAGGAAACTCACTGAACAGGGAGAACATGCAAACTACATCCTGGGACTTGAACCCGGGACTCTTTTCTATGAGGCAGGCGTGGTAACCACTACACCACGGTGCTGCCTCATAATATAATGTTAATTATTAATTAATCAGTAAAATGTTAATTAATTAATATTACATTATAATAATTGACAAGGTGTTTTGGTAAAAGTAAAATAAAATACTTTTCTGAAATACTGCTTTTGGATATAATGACCTTGAGGTGTTAGCAGCATTCCTACTGTGCACCACAAGACCACACCACTGATAAATTTCCTATAATCCACACCCCTTCAGGGTTTTGTTCCTTATAAAAGTTTTTTCTTGTGCTTGCAGGATAAAGACAACTCCGGAGCCACCATCCTGCACCTGGCTTCACGCTTCAGCCATCATGAGGTCACAGACTGGTTATTAAAAAGTGGAGAGGGGGATCCAACTGTTGCCATGGACACAGGCGCATTGCCTGTTCACTACGCTGCTTCTAAAGGAGACTTGGCCATGCTTAGACTGCTCTTGAAACACAGCCCAAAGTAAGACCATTTAGGCGCACACAGTGGAGGATTAATGCTCAGGATAGCCTCTGGTACGGCTTAGAAGCTTAGAGCATATTGAATTACATGATTGTGTTCGGCTGAAACTCAGTTGGTTATTAAACATACAGTGGTGCTTGAGAGTTTGCAAACCCTTAAAAATTTTATACATTTCTGTATAAATATGACCTAAAACTTCATCAGATTTTCACAAGTCATAAATGTAAATAAAGTGAACCCAGGTAAACAAATAAGATGAAAATATTTATTATCATTTATTTATTGAGGAAAATGACCCAGTGTTACATATCTGTGAGTGGCAAATGTTTGTTAACCTCTAGGATTAGCAGGTAATTTAAAGGTAAAAATTTAGAGTCAGGTGTTTTCAATCAGTGGTGGGCACTCTGTTTGATTTAAAGAACACAAATCTTTCAAAGCGTCAACACGTTTGTGGAAGTGTATTATGGCACCAACAAAGATTTCTGAAGAACTCAGAAAAGGGTTGTTGATGCTCATCGGGCTGGAAAAGGTTACAAAACCATCTCTAAAGGGTTTGGACTCCACCAATTCACAGTAAGAGAGATTGTGTACAAATAGAGCAAATTTAAGACCATTGTTACCCCCCCCCCAGAAGTGGTCGACCAACTAAGGTCAGTCCAAGAGCAAGACGTGTAATAGTCGGCAAGGTCACAAAGGACCCCAGGGTAACCGAAAGCCTTTCTCACACTGACTTATGTTAATGTATATGAGTTCACCATCAGGAGAACACTGAACAACAATGGGGCGCATGGCAGGGTTGCAAGGAGAAAGCCACTGTTCTCAAAAAAGAACATTGCTGCTCGTCTGCAGTTTGTTAAAGATCTCATGGAGAAACCAAAAGGGTACTGGAAAAATGTCTGGTGAACTGAACAGACCAAATAGAACTTATATCATGGTTTGGGCCTGTTTTGCTGCATTTGACCTAGGATGGCTTGTCATCATTGATGGAACAATGAATTCTAAGTTATACAAGCAAATACTAAAGGAATATGTCAGAACATCTGTCCATGAACTGAATCTCAAAAGAAAGTGTGTCATGCAGCAAAACAATGATACTAAGCACAAAAGTCGTTCTACCAAAGAATGGTTAAAGAGGAATAAAGTTTTGGAATGGCCAAGTAAATAATGCTTTGGAATGGCCAAGTCAGTGTCCTGAACTTAATCCAACTGAGATGTTGTGGAAGGACCTGAAGCGAGCAGTTCATGTGAGGAAACCCACCAACATTCCAGAGTTGAATTTGCTTGTATGTGTGTTGGCTCGCCGATGGTCTGGCAAGCTGTTCAGGGTGTATCCTGCCTTCTCCCAGTAGTGGCTGAAATAGTCTTCAGCCTACCCTCAACCCTAATAGGATTAAGCAGTTCAGTAATTGCATGAGAGTGAGTGATAAGCATTTTCCCAACAACAAATCAGCATGATGGTAAAAAAGGAGAAATCAGATGATTTGTCATAGTTCATTGGTGCATTATGTTGTTGTTCTGATTTTAGGAAATGCAGAAACCAGCAGTGTAAAATAAGCTCTGCTTTTTTCCCTCTTGTTTCCTTCTCATGTCACACACATATACACAGTTGCTAATCAGCTCTGTCTCAGAGGAACTCTGCCCCCACAGAGATAACACTTAACACATATGGCCTTGTTATTGTGCTTCAGATTCTACATGGTCCATTGAACACATACATCCTTAACGAGTGCACTGTGGCAGGTTCATGTGCCTCTCCATTTACAAATGCTAGACATATTGTATACTTTGTGCACTCTATAAGTCTTCTAACTTGTCATTTTTATTGTTTTGTTCCATGAAACAAGACTATTCGATTTTTTTCAGTCAGAGTTTTTACTCTTCAGCTGCCAGTCCTACATTCCGACAGCCCATTGGTCCCACAGCCCATTGGTCAGACAGGTTACACGCCATTGGTTCGACAGCCCTACCCTAACACAACTGAACTGACTAGAGTGCCCAACTGATTTAAGCAAGGTGCCCACCTTATATGAGTAGGACAGGCGGACCAACAGGCTGTTGGAACATAAGGCTGTTCCCCCAGGTTTCACTGAGCCTGAGCCCACTTTTGGTAGGCAGGAGTGGAACCCACTGTGTTCTTCTGCACGTTTACCCTATACCTCAAAATTTGATGGGTATTTTTTTAGATGCTTTTCTCCTCACCATGGTTGTAAAGAGTTACTATAGACTTCTTTTCAGCACATTCACATTTACTTTTCCAGCATTTGGCAGACGCTCTTATCCAGAGCGACTTACAATTATCATTTTTATACATCTGAGCAATTGAGGGTTAAGGGCCTTGCTCAAGGGCCCAACAGTGGTGATAGTGGGGATTGAACCGCTGACCTTCGGATCAGTAATCAATCACCTTAAATACAAAGCATATACACAAATCTGTATCTTTGTTTTCACACCAAACTTGTGTGTTTATGAAATGCCAGTTTGTGTGTAGTGGGTGGTGCAATCCCAGGAGAACACCATCTGGCACCAACAACAGTGTTATGGTCAAAATCACTCAGATTGTATGTTTTCCCAATTCCAGTGTTTAAAGCAAACAGTAATTAAAGCCCTTGACCTGTACCGAATGAGTTTAAGCATTGTGCTACTACAAGGTGATTGGCTGAGGGAATAACTGCATGAAAGCACAGATGTTCAGGTGTTGCTAATTAACTGGGTGGTGAATGTACTCTTTTTAAAAATTACTCACCAAGGGTGAAGATGTGAAACATTCACAGAACTATTCATTAATAATTCTGAGCCTCAGGTGAATAATTGTTTTCGTATATTCATGAAATTAAAACAAGATTTGTGGGGTTTATTTTTACATTTCTAAAGCATGACAACAGGCATGCACACTCCATTAGGGCATCTTTAGAAACTGAAAACACATGGGCCATATTGTGTAGCTTTCTTTTTAATTTTTGGATGGCATTTTATACATTTCAAGAATTTCAGAATCATTGACAATTGTAAACCCTGCGTTTTTGCTCCAAACTGATTTAAGTTTAATTATCCTTTTTTATATCCATTATTATTTATTCAAAATATTTTCTTGTTTCTGATTGGAAAGCCATAATTCTTGGAATTCTACTATGATCCGATTTATCCATTATTGACGTCGGATAAGTCGAATGATTACTGCACAATTGGTATGCGCCAGTGTTCCTCCTCAGCGAAGCATTGCAGCCCTGAACTAACAAAACCACATTTTATTTTCTCACTATTTATGTTGTTTTTAGCTGTTTCTGAGAATTAATTGTAATGACCATGATGGCAGAGCAAAGTTCCACCACCCAACACCGCTGACAGTAGGGTGTAGCCTGTCTATCTTTTTTGAAAACCATGTTTCTCTGTATATGGAAATGGCCGCTTCTCAGTCATCCTAGTCGACTCTGGGTGAGGGCACCCTGGACAGCTCGCCAGGCCATCGCAGGTCAGAAACATGCTGATGGCAACCCAATGTCCTACTCTTCACAAACCACAGCAATGTTTTTTTTAAATGCCTCTCACTACAGACAGACAGTGAGAGACATGGCTGGCCTTTGATAACCTATCTATGGGGACAACAGTGACAACTCGGTAATAGTGGGGCTTGAACCCCTTCCCGCCGTATTCATTAATTGCTTATTAGCATATACTACATGGGAATGATTTGATTTGTCCACTATCTTGGGGATAGAAATGATATTTCCGAATGGATAATGCTTAAGTCAAAATGAGGAACACAGGTTGTCACTCAGAACAGACAGGGTCATTAATACACACTTAAAACTAGATTGATTTGAAGATATAATTAATTGAATTGATTATTTCCCAAAGACATTTAATGCTTTTATAACTACATAAACATATATTTATAAATTTTACTGTATTCATTTTTACAATTCATAGTCTTTACTGAATAACGTGCTCTAAGATGAATAACTAAATAACTACCCAAAACTGGAGTGAACTTTCCTGAAAGGATTACACGTGAGCTGGATATGCTTGCAGCATGAGTGAGTTTTAGGCCCGGTCCAGACTGCGTTCACTCTTTCCCTTTCTTCCTCTCGATTTGGACAGATGCAATACGCCTGAAATTTTAATAAGGAAGAAAGCTGTGCTAGTGCTCAGTTCCTCAGTCCCATTCAGCAGCCTGTGCTTTCGTCACCATGGTGAGCCCTGGCCTAATGAGGTAAACAAATACTGTTGAATAGAGGTTTGCTTTCTGCCAGACCTGCCTTGTGTTGATAGGTTTGTTTTTGTAGACAGGGGATAACATCCCTATGGCAGAATTTGTTACCTCATTGAAATATTACAGATTTGGCATCCAAATGCTAACAATGACCTTCATTAGGGTTATTGTGTTCTCCTTGCTTTCCACTTGAGGGCACTTTTGATAGCACTGCAGTGGCGATATAACACAACTGCACTGAGACTCTTTATGATGACACCATGGAGACCGCTTAATCCTGGTAGGGGAAACTGGAGCCTATCTCAGCCGACTCTGGGCGAAGGCAGGGCACCCTGAACAGCTCACCTGACCATCATATGGCCAGCACACACACAACCATTCACACAGACCCCCACACCGTGGGGCAATTTGAAACAGCCAATTAGCCTAACGTGCATGTCTTGTAACTGGAGGAAACTGATATACCCAGCGGAAATCCACACAAGCATGGGGAGAACATTCAAACTCCACACAGAATGCTTAAGCGTAGGACTCAAACTCAGGACATTCTTGATGTGAAGCGGACTTGCTGAACACTACACCACCCATTTTGTATAATACAAAACTAATTCTGGAACTAAGAAAATAAGCACGCTACATCAAAAAGGGAACAACACTACACTTTATGCCATGGCATATGTTTCATTAAAGCAATACAGTCTAGAACAGGAATGTTTGTCCAGTAGGATCATATGGGTTCTTTATTGAGCCTGGTTCCTCTCATGGTTTCCTCCTCAGATTAGTACAGAGGGTGGCACAATGGTGTAGTGGTTAGCATATCTGCCTCACAGCGAGAAGGTCCTGGGTTCCAGTACCTGAATTAGGTGTTTCTTTCTTGAGTTTGCATGCTCTCCCTGTGCTTGGGTGGGTTTCCTCTGGGTACTCTGGTTTCCTCCCACAGTCAGTAGACATGCGCATTAGGTTAATTGGCAGTTCCAAATTGCCCCTAAGTGTGAATGTGAGTGTGAATAGTTGTGTGTGTTGCAACGGAGAGGTGAGCTAATCAGGGTGTACCCACCTTCTCCCAGTGTCGGCTGACATAGACGGCAGTCTTCCCTTGACCCTAGTAAGATTACGCGGTCTGGAAAATGAATGAATGAATGAATGACTTGGAGAAAAGAAGTATACACTGATCAGCCATAACATTAACACCACCTGACTGTTCTGTGGCTATACAGCTCCATAAACAGCTTGCTGCTTCACTGTTTGTCCTGACTTCTGTCTATCATATGCAACATTAACAGTTTTAGCAGTTTGCACTACCCTTTCTCTCATGTGGGATCAGAACAGACATTCTCATCTTCAATCCTCATGTACATCACTGAGTTCACTGGTTGTCCTTTTTTGGAACCCCTTTGGTAGGTACTTAACACTGCGTACCAGACACATCCCACAAGACCTGCCATTTTGAAGATGAATAGACCCAGTCATGTAGCCATAAGAGTGTGGTTCTTGCCGAGTCACTCATATCCATATGCTTGCTCATTTTTCCTGCTTTTAAAACATCAACTTCGAGACCTGACTGTTCATTGTTTCGCCTAATACACCACTGTAACAAGATAATCAAAGCTATTCACATCAATTGTTAATACTCATGTTTTTAATGTTATGGCTGATCGGTGTATAATAGTTTGTTTAATTTCAGTGTTGCTCCATGTTGATGTAAGAGAAACTAAAGTTGTAGGTGTAATAAGTTTTAACCTCCATGTACAACTGAAACATTTTCTTTCTTGTGTGACAAACACCAGATAAACAGATGGCTAAATGGCTCAGTAGCACTGAATCAGAAATGAACTCTGATTTCTCAAAAAGTCTAAACTGTCCAATCTTGTTCCATTGCTATCTGTTCTGTACAGCAAACATGCTGCCTGTTACCAGCAGGTGTTTTTGCCAGATGTGTAATGGTGTGTAATCTGTCTTTCATTAGGATATCAGTGTCCTTTTGTGAAATAGAGAAAGGGATCGGACAGTGTGGCAGTGATTTATGAGACAGATCAGATTGTGCTTTTGTCTGCTCGTATCCTGGTGTCACAGGCCATGGACTATATTCAGTGGCTGTCCACTGATAATGCTAATGGCATATAAAAACAACACAAGGCATACAGATATAGAACTTAACACAGACATATTACTTTGTATGGCAGTGGACAGTTATGCAATCACCTAGTGCAGATTAAAGGCTTTAGCTGGGCTTAAAGTGGTTTGATCCAAAGAGGAAGCCCATGCTGAAGAAACACACATACTCACAAATTAAAATGACAAATTGAGATGCACATTACTGTAATTTGACATGTAGGGTCACCCTCTTTATTGCTAGCCATCATATTATTAAAAAGAAGGTTGTTTATACTTGGAGCAATCTCTTATTGAGTTAGCGTATAGCTACTAGTTAACGCTTAAGAGTAATAAAAGTAAACTGTGGCTATTTGAATGATTTATTTAAGTGGATGAGATTTATATTTTGTATTCTTCTAAAATAACCTAATTATGTTTAACCATAAATTAAACCAGCTAACTTTGCCATTGCTTGTTGCACACACTCTGAACCAATTAATCCTACTAGGGTTGTGGGCAGGCTGGAGCTTATCTCAGCCGACACTGGGCGGACCATTGCAGGTTTAACACACACACAACTATTCACACCAACACCTAGGGGCAAGTTGAAACAGCCAATTAGCCTAACATGCATGTGTTTGGACTGGCGGAGGAAACCGGAGTATCCGGAGGAAACCCACACATGGATGAGAAGAACATGCAAACCTGGCGGGGTTTGGGGGGCCTCGAACTCAGGACCTTCTTGCTGTGAGTTGGATGTGCTATCCACTATGCCACCATGCCACCCTGACGGTGTAAAAGAAAGCAAACCTTGCTAATTATGTCAAATCAATGCTAGGTAACTTGAACATTGCTAGCTATGATAGCATTTTGAAAGCAGCATTGCTTTGGGAAATTTGGTCCAATTTCTCATAAAAATCTTGTGTTTTCTTTCTTCTGAATAGAAAAATGATAAAGCTATGTTCATAGCTATGTCTCTGTAGCTTAGGGGTTGATTAAATGTAAAAATAGCATAGCATACTGCGTATTGTACTTGGTAGCTATAATAAATGCTACCACAAGCAAAGAATGAGTTTTAATCTTGTTAGTTGGTTAATTTGCAGTAACGTTAGGATTTTGAACCGCAGTTCACCTCTGTGAAAAGCCCTCAGTATCTCTCTGCAGATACCCAATATGTTTGTGCTATGAACATGATTGTGACACTTAGCTTAGCAGAGAATGTTTGTCGTTTGAGAAAAAAAAAATCATGTTAGATGTAGGATGGGTTTTTTGTTTGTATTTTCAGCTGTTAATCCATTTGTACTGACTTATGTTAGAGGTCGAAACTTTTTTTTTCTACAGCCTAAATTATGCACATATATCCTGCCACTGAGACAAACAGTCAGCTCTTAAGGTGGCCCGATATTGAATGTCGAATATGTTACATTTCTAAGGATTCTGTTTCCTACAGTGTTCCTGTAGTGTGTGTGTGTGTGTGTGTGTGTGTGTGTGTGTGTGTGTGTGTGTGTGTGTGTGTGTGTGTGTGTGTGTGTGTTAGCATAGTAGAGTGATTCTAAGCTTATTCTGCTTTCTCTCTTGACCCAGTACACAGGTGACTGAGGCTGCTAGGTTACACTCATTAATCTTTCACCTGTCTGACCACTTCCTAATGACAGAGCCCCTGAATAAACCCTCTTCTTGTAGTTTGAAATATTCAGTGCCTCTTTGTTTTCATTTAGCCCTGCTCTAAAATATTTGAACTTTTTTTGTTGGTGTTTTTGGGCAAAAAGGTCCTGGGTTGGAGTTTGGAGTTCTCCCCATGGCTGCATGGGTCTCCTCTGGGTACTCCGGTTTCCTCCTACAGTCCAAAGACATGTACATTAGGCTAATTGGCTGTTAAAAATTGCCCTCACATATGAGTGTGTGAGTGAATGGTTGTGTGTGTTGGCCCTGTGATGGTCTGGCGAGATGTTCAGGGTGAACCAGACACCCTGACCCCACCCCACTACATGACCCAAGTAGGATTAAGAGAGTATCTCCTCCAGTGTGTGTGAGAAAGAGAAAAATGATATAATTTATATGAAAGAATGATACAATGGTACATTATACTCTGCTTGTTCTCCTTCTCCTTGACTCCCTCACTCCATTTCCATTACTTAGCCGTGCATTGAACCTAATGGAGAAACACTAATCCTCTTAGGGAACTTGTTACTAACTTGTCAGCTGGTGTACAAATTAAACTGTCTTAGGGTTAAGACAGGAGGCTCTCACTTACGCTCTGCTCTCCTGATGTGATTGGAGATTTCAGCTTGGTTTGGCTGATAAGAATGGCTTAGATGGTGAAGTAGCACATCACTATACCGCCAATTAAATACCAACTGAAAAACTTGCCTTTTTTTTTACTGAGATATATAACATTTCTAAAACACAACAAATTATTAATTATACTTTGTGATTGTCTGGCGCGCTGTATTGGGTTGTACCCAGCCTTTGCCCAGTGTTGGCTGAGATAGGTTCTAGCCTCCCCTGTGCAAATGACTGAGTAAGTGAGTGATTCATTAAACCGCAACATAATGAGAACAGTGCTATGACTGTGTGAACTTGATACAAACAGAAGTGATCACATGATTGTCGTACATCACTCAGTGGAAACATCATCCTGATCAGCCACAAACCACTTGATCCTAATTAGGGTCACGGGGAGGCTGGTGCCCATCTCAGCCGACTCAGGGCAGAAACACGCTGACGGCTTTTCAGCCTACTCTTGACGAAAGTCAGCAATGGTTCTTTTACATGCCTCTCACCACAGACAGTGAGAGACATGGCCGGCCTTTGATAACCCAGTTAGCTGCACTGGGGTGACAACCCGCTGATAGTGGGGCTTGAACCCTCGACCTTGGGTTCAGTAATCCAGCACCCTACCACCGGGCCACCATTGGCCCACAGTAAAAACATGGTAGAGAGATTGATTGACTTAAAATAGTGGTTCAGACTATTTCTATCTGTGAGGGTGTTAAGCATTAATTTATTATTCTTGATGAACTGTGAAAATGATTTGGCTGAACGTTTGTCAAAAACTAAAGCAATAGACAGATCTAGCTTAAGCTACCACCCTGAACAGTTCGCTAGTCCACTGCAGGGCCAACACAAGCATTCACACTTATATTCACTCCTAGGGGCTTGGATTAGCCAGTTAGCCTACTCTGCATGTGTTTGGACTGTGGGAGAAAACTGGAGTACCCAGAGGAAAGCCACACATGCACAGGAAGAACATGCAAACTCCACACAGAAACGCCCTCCAGGACTTGAACCCATTACCGTCTTGCTGTGAGGTGGACATGCTAATCAATACACTACTCTGCCGCCCGTACGAAAGATTGTTATAGCTGTATTATTTATTATTACATATTATTTCAGGTGGTCATCAAGCATGTGGCCATCAATTAAGTTTTACAAAAATCAGAGATTTAAAGCTTCACAATTTCTGATGCTTGAGAGTCTAAAGGATTGTTTGATTGTGTTATTAAATGAAGTCATTACATCCTGTCCCCTTATCTTTTATCAGTTCGGTCTTGTATAATTGAGCTAATTCCTCCTTTCTGTTTTCCATCAGTGTTGTCAACTTCCAAACCAAGAACGGTGCCACACCTCTGTATCTTGCATGTCAGGAAGGCCATCTAGAGGCTGTCCAGTACCTGGTGAAGGATTGCGGTGCAGAGCCAACTATTAGAGCCAATGATGGAATGACACCTCTGCATGCTGCCGCCCAGATGGGACATAATCCTGTAATTGTTTGGCTGGTAAGTGAAAAAGGTTTTGCAGGATTTTGCAGTCATTTCTGATTTGCATGTACACTTTATGCATATAATGTATTTACATGAGTACAGTTTGTACTTTTTTTCACCTCCAGTCACTGTCACCTTTACCCAGCAGTTTCAATTCCTTTTAAAATCTGTAAAAAATTACAGTCTAAAAAAAAAAAGCCGGAAACATTAATTATAAAATACACTTTCTGTCAAGCTTGATTTTTAGAAAGAGAACAAAGAGATTGGTTAATGGACACAGATATTTCTCCACGCAAATCTAACTCTAAGGTTTCACAAAGCTGAGTGATACATGAGAATCGTGGCTGGGACTATCATGGCCATTCTAGCTTTTTTTTTTTTGGGTCTGGACAGAAAGGTCCCGGTTTGATTCCAGAAACAGCAGAAAAAATGGGGGGGGGGGGGGGTGTTAAGAGGATTAGCAGCACCTTCAAAACCAAGTGGAATCATTTTGATTCAGACCTTAAGCTTAAAGAAGTAATTAGCATTGAATGCTAAATATTGCTCAGAGAACAATGTAATTTGAATTGATCTGGGTAAATACAGACTGTCCTTGCCTTGTCCTAGTCTGGGATTTTTTTCTAAACGCTATAAAGATGATTCACTATCTCTTGCATTTGCATGTCTCCTTACATTCTGTGAGCCAGTGTGCTTGTGTGCTAGTATCCCATATATTGGGTCTGTTTCATTTCTGTGCAGACGGACTTCACAAACATCAGCCTGTCTGACCGAGACAATGACGGTGCCACTGCCATGCACTTTTCAGCCAGCCGTGGTCATGCCAAGGTCCTCAGCTGGCTCCTCCTCCACGGTGGCGAAATCGTGTCAGACAACTGGGGTGGGACGCCTCTCCATGACGCAGCTGAAAATGGGGAGCTGGAGGTGGGTGACATACCAAGGAATTATGAGACATGAAAAATAAGAACCTTTAGCCAGTGGAAAAAACCTGTACAGTATATGCAACATCCAATTTTAATAGTAGCATCAAATTAATAATTTTGCTCGTAGTTGCTGTGGAACTCAAATAAATCAAATATAAGCTTTGCACGCAGAAGGGAAAGCAGGTGTAAGTTCAACCAGATGCAAAGTGGAAGACCAGCATTTGCATGAGGTGCAGGCTAAGGCGTAATCGCTCAGACAAAGAAGACTTTACCATTAAAGGGAATGTGCGTCACTTTCCCACCCATGTCGAACGTTTCGTAATCTGTCAAATGGGTCATTTAATTTTAAGGGCAGTGGTGGCTCAGTGGATACGGCTCTGATCCGAAAGTTCAATGGGGATCAATCCCCACTACCACCATGCTGCCACTGTTGGGCCCTTAAGCAAGGCTCTTAACCCTCAATTGCTCAGTTATATTCACTTGGCTGTAATGATACGGTATTTCACTTACTCTCATGTCTCATTTGCTGAACCGCTGAATTCTTTTAAGTGACGCGTGGAGGCTGAAGCCTATCTCAGCCAATACTGGGTGAAGTTCCCTAAACAGCTTGCAAGGTCATCAGAGGGCCAACATACACAACCATTCACACTCACACATACACCTAGGGGAAGCTGGAAACAGCCTATTAGACTAACATGCATGTCCATGCTTAAAGTCTGGTAATTTGCATTTTTCATTTTACAGAAACAACAAAAAAAAACAAGCCATACAACAAGCTGGTTTATAGAAAGTAAGTAGAATAAAAAGAAAAAAGAAAAAGCAGATACACACAGGTATACACTAACAAAACTGTCAGAGTGTACCTGAACACACCACCTGCCAGGCCTGCACCACTAAAACAAACAGACTTAAATCACTTCCCAAGCTGAATAAAAAGTCACATTTTCCCTCATTGTCTCAATTTCTTTGCATCAATATTTCCTTAAAAAAAAGTCAAGAAAGGCTGCCAGGTATCATAGAACTTTTTGACTGAACCTTGAATAGAATATCTTATTTTTTCAACTTTGAGATATGTCATAACCTCCCTAATCCAGTGCGAATAAGCAGGGTTGTAAGGGTATTTCCATCTGGACAAAATAAGTTGTCTGGCTAGAAGTGTATAGAAGGCCAGCATATCTTTCTGCCATTTATTAATATTTGTATTCTGTCCAAATCCAAATAGAGCAATCAATGGAGATAGACTAAGTGAAACTTTCAACTTTCTTAGAAAAGGCTTCGAAGATTGAATGCCAGAAAATGAACAGTTTAGGGCAAGCGCAAAACATGTGGAGCATGGTCTGCAGGATCTTGCTTGCATCTGTTGCTTACAGGGTCCACATCTGATTTGATCTTGGATAATCTGACCTTTGACCACAGTGTGCTGCTGGCAGATTGATGATGTGTAAATCCTGTGAATGATTTTCTTCCAGGTTGCCTCAGAGATTTGTTTGTTTAAATCTTCTTCCCACTTAGTTTTTAGTCGCTCTAAAGGTGCCGAATCATGTGAGCAGAGAAGTTTGTAAACCCTACCTATAAGTCAAGTCAGTTTTATTTGTATAGTGCTTTTTACAATTGACATTGTCACAAAGCAGCTTTACATAGTAAAATTAA
>JAOUQZ010000034.1:6477274-6491416 GCA_028564935.1 Neosilurus hyrtlii
GTGTGTGTGTGTGTGTGTGTGTGTGTGTGTGTGTGTGTGTTTATTCAATACAAACCCACAACCATTCTCCCTTACATGCCTAAGGGGCATTTTGGAGCAGTCATTAAGCCTGTGCATGTCTCTGGACTGGAGGAAACTGGTACCCGGAACAAACTTACACAAGCATAAGGAGAACATGCAAACTCAAGACTTTGAATATCTCATCATTTATAGCACATAATCCAAGGATCTGGAGAAAGATCTGTGCACAAGGGACAATGCTCTCACTCATTTGCCAAACCACTTAATTATAATATTAGGGTTGCGGGGAGGATGAAGCCTGTCTCAGCCAACTCTGAGCAAGGGCGTGGTACACCCTTAACAGCTTGCCAGACCATCGCATACGCACACACATACACACACTGAAGGGACAAGGCTGAAAATCAATATTTGATGCAATGCATTATAAACAGACAGGTCTCTCATGAAAATCACTGCATGGAATGCTTCCAGATATCAATGAACATTTTAGAATCATCCCTAGCAGAATTTACCATTGACTGCTGCAGTTAATATTGCTATCAAACAGGGAATAATTATACTCCTGTTTAAGTTTCCATTGCTTGAACAGTACCACAGACTCTTTGATCCTTACACATCCTGCAACACTGTGTCATTCCAGTTTGCTTGTTTGGCGCACTGTCTATATGAGTTTTAAACATTATTATGAATTCATTCATGAGTTTGCTGAAATGAAACCCCATTCGTTTTTCAAAAGACCACTTGAACTTAATGTGGCTGGTCTTTAGAGGATAAACATCACAGAAAGTTACATTACAGAATGCCTACTAGTGTGTGGCTTCATGTATAGAAATGGAAAATATACTAATCGGATATCAGTTCATTAAGGCTCTAAAGCTTCTGCAGATACAATGCTTTAGGGAATAGCAGTGTTTTTAGAAGAAGATAAAGAGGTCATACTTAACCTAATGGACAGTTGATAGCCAAGACTATAAGATAATATGGCATGGAGTAATTCACTAATCTCAAGTGTTTGAATGATGTATTGTTTCTCATACACTTATCAAACACAGCTCAGTTGAGCCCCTAAGGATTGGTGCCTGTGTTACTGAAACCTTGGTAAATTTAAGGCAGCTTGTCAGTCCATTACACACAGCCTCATTATATCTTACAAGGGCCTCGCAGAGCATTACATCACGCATGAACAAGCACTGTAACAAGAAGACAGCATTGTGCTGAGTTGCAAGAGGGTATCACTTATGTGCAAGGGTGCATAAAGTGCTAAAGCATAATGGAGGAAGTGTTTAAAATTAAAACACTCATCTTTGGGTTCATGCAGGAAAAAAGTTAAATACGATTCTAATACATATATTGAATTGTTCAGTGTGATAAAATTCTCATCTCACTCATTTCTCGAACTGCTTAATCTTCTATTATGGTCACGGGGAGGCTTGTGCCTCTCTCAGCCGACATTGGGTGAAGGTGGGGTACAACTTGAACAGCTCACCAGACTGTTGCAGGGCAGCTCACCCACACAACCATTCACATTCACACCTCGGGGGAATTTGGAAGAGCCAGTAAGCCTAATGCATAGGGAGAACATGCAAACGCCACACAGAAACACCCAAGCCCAGGACTCGAATCCAGGACATTCTTGCTCTGAGGAAAACGTGCTAACCAGTACATTACTGTGCCGTTCTGTGATAAAACTGACTCTGGACATTCATTCATTTTTTCCTAATATTGAACTCTTTCCGATAGCCATATATGATCATTTTCCTCCATTAGAATAGTAGGATATTTTTTGCAGGACCATCATCTTGAAGCCAGACTTCAACATTGAGTCACATGACACACTGAGGGAACACATACACCTCATCATGGATGGTTTATTACTTATATAATAAAAGGAATGAACATAATTTTCTCCCAATAGTAGTTTTGTCCTGAGGGAATCTCAGTTCACAACAAATGTTCCAATAGGGAATCACTAAGTGTATCCCAGTTGTAGGAAACACCTCCTGCACATTCTCAGATTGAAATGTGTGTTGATGGAGGACAATTCTGTAAAATAATCATGAAACTGGGTTCAATTCATGACACAAAGGACAACATGGTGTACTGTAGTGGCTGGGGCCCATGAGAAAGTGCTGGACTGCTTGGGAAATGAACTTGTGGCCTGGTTAAAACTCATGTCCCATTCCCCACTAATCAAGCAAGGGAGACATACATAACGAAGCTATTGTGTTCTTGGCCTAATGAAGGAGTACGACTAGCCAAGCCAGACTCCCACTGCTTTTAATGATGTGCCGAATGATGGACCTGACATTACTTCAAGTAATTAACTGGGCCAGAACGCCTACACAAATGAGGCCTTGATTTTAGTGAGGGAAAAAAACATGTTGTGGGTCATTTTTATAGCTCTGTTATGTTCTCAATAAATACAGCATAAAACAGAAAACAATGAATGATTTTTCCATTTATTTATGCGGGCGGCAAAGTGGTATAGTGGTTAACGTCCGTTTCACAGCAACAAGGTCCTGGGATCAAGTCCTGGGATGCATGTTCAGCCTGTGCTTGTGTGGGTTTCCTCTGGGAACTCCGCTTTCCTCCCACAGTCCAAAGACATGCACATGCGGCTAATTGGATATTTTCAACAGTCTCAAGGTGTGGGTGTGGTTTTGTCGATGTTGTCCTGTGATGGACTGGCGAGCTGTTCAAGGTGAAACCCGCCTTTGCCCAGAGTCGGCTGATTGAATGAATTTTCTTATGCATGACAGATCACAATTTTAAGCACTAATGGTTCTTTAATATTATGGAACATGTTCTACTGAAAGAGGAAGTTGTGATTATTTATGTTGTAAGCATTCATTCTCTCATCATCCATCCATTATCTATATTACTTATCCAATTTCATCTGACTTTGGGTGAGAGCCAGGTAACACCCTGAACAGGTTGCCCATCTATTTCACAAACAACCATTCACACTCACATTCACACCTGTGGGCAACTTAAAGTAGCCAGTTGACCTAATGTGTGTGTGTAACCATTCACACTCACACCTAGGGATAATTTGGAACATCCTAACCTAATTAATGTGCATGCGTTTGGACTGTGGGAGGAAACTGTAGTACCCGGAGGAAAACCATGCAACCACGTGGATAATGTGCAAATTTAACACAGAGAAGACCTCGCTGAGTCCAGGAATCAAACCCAGAACCTTCTTTATGTGAGGCGGACATGCTAAACACTACACAAACGTCAGTCAGTCATCAGTCATCTTCCCCTTGTTTCGGGGTTGGGTCGTGGGGGCAGCAGCCTAAGCAGTGAGGTCCGGACGTCCCTCTCCCCAGCCACTTCCTCCAGCTCTTTCGGGGGACACAGAGGTGTCCCCAGACCAGCCAAGAGATATAATCCCTCTAACGTGTTCTGGGTCGATCCCTGGGTCTCTTCCCAGTTGGACATGCCTGGAACACCACATCAGGGAAGCGTTCGGGAGGCAGCCGAGTCAGATGCCCGAGCCACCTCAACTGGCTCCTCTCAACATGGTGGTGCAGCGGTTCTACTCCGAGCTCCTCCTGGATGGGCTAAGCTTCTCAGCCTACCTACACCAATGTGCCGCCTAAAAATATTATGGTACATTTAAAATATTTCTGATTGGTGGAAAGGCATAAACTAATTTTTGGTATTCTTTCTTACCCCACTTATTTCATCATTGACATTGGATAAGTTGAACATCACGCACCAAAATCCCTCACTCTTCCTAACCTCCCAGAAAAGGCATTCCAGAAAATAAAAAAAATTTTCAGACTTGAGGCGTGCTCCTCACAACAAGCTGAAAAAATCGTACTTTAAAAAAAGGTGTAATTCTGGGGAAAAAAATACATTCTCAATTCCATATTTTGTTATTTTTTGTTGAATTTGCCTATAAAGGATCAGAAACAGGCCAAACTGCACTGACAACTCACTCAACGCTGAAATAGTTATGTTTACTTTGAAAATAATGTAAATAAATAATAAATAAAACAATTATTATAATTATAATTACCTTCAGCCTTGTACTCCAGTTTCCTTCCACAGTTGGTGTGTGTATGTAAATGAAGGCATTTAGTGCTGGAGTTGAGAATTCCTGACTTTTTTCAAAGGCCAATTCAATTTACTTCAAATTTATTTGTCACATACAAAATCATACACAATACAACATGTAGTGAAATGCTTATTACGACTGTTCTATATTTGAAGAAGAATAAAAAACATAAATCATAGAAAAAATTAAAGACTTGATAAAATATAAAAAAAACCCAGTAGTTAAAAGTCAAATATAAATGTAGTGACGATAAATAAGTAATGTGTAAAGTGTCGGTGCAGTATGCACACAAAGATGTCCAGTGAGTGTGGTTATTGTGTGTGCAGAGAAGTGCAAGGTGTACAAGGAGTGTAATTTGTGTGCAACAATCAGCTGAGGTAGAATGTAATGATCATATGTAGGGTAGGTCTACAAAGTCCAGGTACTGGGTGTTCTGGTTTAGGACCTCTGGTTTAGGCCTTCGGGAAGAAGCTCCTCCTCATTCGCTCTGTGTTTGCCTTCAAGGAACAGAAACGTTTCCCTGACCGCAACAGAGAGAAGAGTCCATTGTTGGGATGGCTGAGGTCCTTCATTATCTTCCTGGCCGTGGTCCAGCACCGTTCCCTGTATATTGTGTCTACATTTTTGAATTGTAGTCAAATATTATTGTTAAAAATATTTGTCCGGTTTATTTTTGTTATCTTCTTCTGACTATTAAGTATTTGGTAGCCAAAAGCATGGCACATGTCTCTTCACACTGGCATCCCAGTTAATAGAGTTTACAGATGTTGTTTGTTTTTCACTCAGCCATGACCACCCTTTCATATGTACACACATACACTATATACACTCGCATGCAGTCTGCAACTCACTATTTGTTCGCAATAGTTGGGAAGAGAAATGAGCATAGCAACAACAAGCACTGTGCATGACAGACAATCCCCCGAGGCTACCGCAAAACCACAGGTGCTCATGGAAACCACTTCCACAGACTCCTGTTTAGCCTAATGGTGTTCACTGGAGTTCCATTTGTTTGACAAGGTCTTATTCATTTGAATAGCATGCTGCCATATGTTTAATACACATTGCTATGTTATTTGAGGATAAAAAAAAAAAAGTTGTATTGCCTATACAGTGGAATTTGGAATTTCGTAGTAACTATAAACTTTCATGTCTGTATTAAACACACTCATTAAAGGAGCTGTCATGATTTTTAGCCAGATTCACAAAAAGTGAAAAGTACAAATAGTCAATATTTGTTAAATAGCCTTTTAACTTAAAAATTTAAAGGAATTTTAAGTTTTCGAACCTCACAGGACATGAATGGGAATGGATTACAGCAATCTTCTGGGCCTGAACACTTTTAAAAGATTGAAACACTGCTGCTAAGTCATAGTAAACTACTTATGACCCAAATTCATTATTGTTAGCCTTCACAAACTGAATTTGCATTTATTTAATTAGCTTTGCTTTGGTTAAAAATATCATCAATGTTATATAGGCTACTTTCTTCAAACAACCATGACACCACCCCTTTAAACATCTACAGTGCTGATTTTAAAAACAGTATGTGAAGCTTTAAGATTTAATAACTGGTTAAAACTTTGGTAGCAATAACCTTAAAGGAACACGTTTGATATCTGTGGATCAGACCTGCACAACATTCAGGAAGAACGTTAAACCATTCCATAAGAGGAATGAGCTATACTCTTAGGATGTCTGTTAAGTGTGTCTCTGCTGGATCAAGGTGTAAATAACAGGTGTCAAACTCCAGGCCTGCGGGCTAAATCCTGTCCGCCAACTCATTTTATGTGGCCTGCAAGAGCTTTCAAAGAATATGATTATTGTACATATTGTGTTCTTTGCAACCATTACCATAATTACAATACCTAATTCATCATCCTTCCACTATGTGACGGTAGCTTATTTCAAATAAACATCTAGTCATGACTCAAGAAAGAGTGAATGTTAGCTTGCCACTGTTAAGCGTTATCAGAAAATGTAATAGGAGTTCAGTGATTATTCAGCTCTGCATCACTTTTAAATTTTGTGATGTAGCCCTCAGTTAAAATGAGTTTAATACCCCTGGTTTAAATACTGCCCGGAGCACACCAAAATGTATAGATTAATTCAGTATTTAGGGTTGTTGTCCTGCTGCATCACCGAACTTCTCCTGAACTTTGGTTTGCTATGTAGAATGGTGACATTATCCTGTAAATTACTTTAATTACCTTCGGAAGTCATTTTCCTGTTAGTGATAGCAAGGTTTCCTGACTCCAATACTAGCAAGAAGCCCCAAATCATGAAGCCCCCACCACCATGCTTTACCAATGGGTGTTTTTTTGTTTGTTTGTTTGGTTTTTTTTTTGTCTTTTAATCAAGTCACAAAGCATTATTCCAGTAACATTGTGTAGTGTCAGGATGCCCTTTGGTGTTAAGGTGCTTAAATTTCAGGTGCCCAGTACTGTGTCCTTCCATGGACCCCCTGCCTCTATAACAGTAGGTGTGTATTGTAGATTCATGAACAGAGATCCAATGATTCTTTATAGCTTTTAACTGTTTCTCCAGGGTTCTTACATATTCTTATTAATGATTCTGCCTTGACCTTTTGGAGGAATCCAAGCTAATCTCAGTGCCACTTCGATGTAGACTAGCCACAATGCTTAATTTTGTCGAGGCTGATGAATATCTAAAGATTACATTGTAACCCGTTGCACTTTTATGCATGTCAGCAGTTCTTGATCAGAGGTCTTCTGAGGCAAAATTCACAGCAGACGTTTGTTGGGTATAGCAAACTGAAGTGTTCGAGTTTCATTGACTTCAATTAAGGTTTATGAAGTAATTTGTGTCAGGGTTTACATTTCAGTTCTTTTCCAACATACTCCTCAATAGTGTTAAATGAAGACCAGGCTGTATTTTAAGCTAGATTTAGACATGAATGTATGGAATTCCAGGATTTACTCTACTTTATTCTTGCCACCATAGCTGCTTTTAAAAATACTTTTTTTATTATTGGCAGTGCACTCTTATACTTTCCAGTATTGAAACTGGCATACTTTCACAATAAAGGAGCTCTGTGTTTGTAATCAGATTCCCGCTCACTGCCAGTGTACATAACGCAATCGTTAAGCCGGCTGGAGATTCAATACCAGGTAGCCATGCCCTGCCGGTGTGTCACTGCACTTTGCATAAAAAGCTGTGTGTTGTGATTGGTCAGCACCTTGGCAGTTACATCACTATACAGGGCTAGGATTGGCTAGTGTGTCTGTGAGGGCAGGGAAAGGTAAAGCCAGTGGCAGGTAGAGTGTGACATGCACAGTGGAATGGGGATCTGGTGTCACCTGTGCATCCGGCAACTCTGGGCTTCTCAGCTTCTCTGAAACTGACTGGACTACAGCAACAAACACAGGGTAACATATGCTTTTCAGTATTTTTAGACTCGGGCAAGAGTTGGATCCCTCTTGAAACTCCTTATGTAGGAGGTCCTGTATAAATGTGAAGGTAAATATTCTTGGTTGTTGTTGTTTTGCCAGTAAGGAGTGCTTTATATAATAGTGCTTTATATCTACTTATTAGTGCTAATAACCTTTCTGTAGATCTTAATCAGAGCTTATGAGTCATAATTACAGTAAGTCATATTTGGACAAAGGTGAAGTTTTAAAGTACAGAGGATAAGTAAGGAAAGGTTCAATAAGTTCTGATGGAGATGGGTTTAGAAAGTCACGTCTATGTGAGCTAGAGGTCTACAAAGGCTTTCACCAGTTTTCCTGAGCTATGACAATTACACCACCTGCACAGGGTCAGCTTGCATTACACCAGAAGCCGGTTTAAAGGGAGGAAGGGGCTTAAATCAACAATGCAAATAGGTATGGTGGATCTGGCATATCGGGGTCAGTGTTTGTTAATGTGTAATAGGGGATACAGACTGTGGATTATACATACATAGATAGGTACTTGAAATATATCTATTGTTGAATTAATGTCATTAAGGTTGCTATAAAAGCATGTGCGGCATCACCACGTCCTCTGTGTTTCATGCACATTTAAATTATTCAGGCTTGTCTTTATAGCCTATTCGTTTGTCACCTGTTCCACTCTTTTATACTGTCATGCTTTGTTTTCTTTTTTTTCACCATTTTCCTAGTGTGCTTTTTGGTAGTGATCACAACTGCCATGTTGGTATTATAGTATAATAACAGACCGTACAGCTTCCATGGCTGATGATTGGAGTGTTTTTGAGACCGTACAAGGAAAGGTGGAATTGGAATGCAAATAGAGGGGTTTTGCATTAGGAAAATTCGTTGACTTCCGGAAGAGCTGCATTGCATTGCTTTTTTTTTTTTGAATGCATGGAAAATTTTAGAAGATGGCTATATGTATTTAGATAGAAAGGAGCATGTGACTCTAATATCAATCAGGATTAGTATAAAGACTGTCATCAGGTATGAGTGAAGTATAGTCAAATAAAAGGATAAGTGGAATTAAGCAGTGGCTTAATCGGGAGTTTTAAAATATTACAAAGCACAAAAGAAAGGAGAAGCGGATTGTGTAAATCGCATTCTTTGGCACATTTCATGAAGGCCATTTTGCCCGTGTGCTTATTATGTCACTAGTGAAGCAGAGGCAAAAGATATACCACTTTATACTACACCATATATTATACTTTTTTTTTGTTGCGTGATCTACATTTTGCACATCAAAGGAATCATCTGTGAATCAGAAGCTATTTTTATCCTACTGCGTATGCATATTGAATATCATCATCTATTTCCTTTATTTATCCTACTGCTTATGCATATTGTATATCATCATCCATTTCCTTCTGAGGCTTGTGTATCAGTAGGAATGACAATGCAGTCAAAGCAGTCATATTTTTGCCCTATTCATAGAGTCTTGGAAAGTTTAAGCACAATATGGCATGATTAAATTTCTTAGACAGTTGTTTCAGGATTAGTTTTACTTTTTGTAAGGAGCAGATAAATTCATCATGAGCTCAATGTAACCTTTTGTGCGATCCCGTGTGTTTTGTAATGTATCTATTATGATTACACTTTCCTTTTATGCACATATTAATTTTAAGTAGTAGCTGAAGATCGGTCCGTCAGAACCCACGCATTTGGCTGTCACTGGGCTCACACTGCGCCCAACCCCTATAGCCCCTTCCACAGGTGGTGGGTCCATGGCAGGGTGGACTCATGTCTCCTCTTTAGGGTGGGCCCAGCCGTGCTCTATGGGCAGAAGCCCAGGCGCTCACCTTTGAGCCCCTCCCCCAGGCCTGGCTCCAGGGGGGGAACCCGGTATCCCGCATACAGGCAAGGGAAACTGTTTCCTTGAAATATTAATGCTCATAGAGATCTTCTGAACCTCACTTAGTCTGGACCTTCACCTAGGACCTGTTTGCCTTATAATGCCCCCAACAACATAGGTCCCAGGATCATTAGGAAATGATAACCCTCCACCACGATAAGGTGGCGATTCAAGGAGGGGTCCGTCTCTGCTTTTATCGGATGACGTTTGTCCATTTGGCTTCATCATGCCCAGATATCCAGCTCTGACTGGAGTGATTCGCAGCTCAGTGTGAAGCAGCTGGGATGAGAGTCAGCACCTCCAAGTCCAAGGTGATGGTTCTCAGCCGGAAAAGGGTGGAATACACCCACCAGATCTGGAATGAGGTACTGCCCCAAGTGGAGAAGTTCAAGTATCTCTGGGTCTTGTTTATGAATGAGGGAAGGATGAAGCGGGAGATGACAGGCGGATCGGTCCAGCCTCTGCTGTAAAGTGGAGCTCGTACTGGTCCATCGTGGTGAAGAGGAAGCTTAGCTGGAAGGCGAAGCTCTCAATTTATTTGTTGATTTATGTTCCTACCCTCACCTATGGTCACGAGCTTTGGATAATGACCAAAAGAACAAGATTGCGAATACAAGCGGCTGAAATGAGCTTCTTTCGCAGAGTGGCAGGGCTCTCCCTTAGAGACTGGAGGAGCTCAGAGTAGAACTGCTGCTCCTCCACGTTTGAGGAGCCAGTTGAGATAGCTTGGGCATCTGATCAGAATGCCTCCCGAACGCCTCTCTGGTGTGGTGTTTTGGGCATGTTCAAATGAGAAGAGACCCCAGGGTCAACCCAGAACATGCAGGAGGGGCTAAGTCTCTCAGCTGGTCTGGGAATGCCTTGGTGTCCCCCCGAAGAGCTAGAGGAAGTGGCTGGGGAGAGGGACGTCTAGAACTCACTGCTTAGGCTGCTGCCCTCGCGACCCGACCCCGGATCAAGCGGAAGAAGATGAAGATTGAGAATTTTAAGGATATCACAATGAAATCATTCTACTGTATTTTGTGAAGTCAAACATACATTGTCCTTTTTAATAGGAACACCTAAACACCTGCTTATTAATGCAGCTATTCAATCAGCCAACCATGTGGCAGCATTACAGTATATAAAGGTCATGAGCTTCAGTTAATATATAAATCACACTTTAAAACGGGGGGAAATTTGTGAAATTTGTGATCTCGCTGATGGTATAACTGTGGCATGGTTATTGGTGCTCTTATCAGGGCAAGAAGTCTGAGGCTATTGCAGCCTAGCATGGAATTATACCACCAAACTGGACAGATTGGAAAGAGTTTCTTACTCTTCAGCTTTCAGTTTGGATGAACCTGTGACCATGTTCATCTCACACTGTTGCTTTTAGATGAAAGGAGTAGGAACTGATGTGTTTTCCCCCTTTGTAGCCTATCCACCACGAAGTTCAATGCTGAGATGCTTTTCTGCTCACCATGGTTGTAAACAGTGATTATATTCATTACTATATACTTCTTGACAGCTTGAAGCATTCTGTTCTCATCAAGTTCTCATATGATCACATGTGCCTGCATGATTTTATCCAATTTACCACTGCCACATAACTGGCAGAGAATCCATGCAAGAAGTAATTCTATAAAATGCCACTCTAACAACCCAAAGTGTGTCCACCCCGACCTGAACACTGGGGAAATTCGTGCCGGGTCAGTGGGTTTTGTTTGATTTTATTCAATTTAATTGCATTGATTTTATTGTAAATCCATGACCACAATGTTACCCTTTTTTATTCAAGACTATTGGATATGAAAAGAAAGGCATGAATAAACCATATTTAACAATGCTATGTGTAGCAGAATGAATATAACAGGTGCACGGTAGAGTGTATGGACTGAAGATGAGGAAGGTGTTGCTTAGGAAGATGACCATCAGACTTCCAAGTCATCAGCCATGAATTGTGCATTTGGCCAGAGAGAATATATCATGTGGTGTAGGAAAATTCATCTGGCCAAAAAAGAAAAGAGAGGGGAAGGGAAGAACCTCGGTAGTCTTCTGTACGATTATTTCATGGGTGTCCCGAGTGTTTGTTTGACTTACTTTAATTCCTTTTTTTTATTAATTTCTGTAAGAACATGGTGTGTTATTTTACTTTTGAACTAAAAAAGATGAAAGAAAATATAAACAGAAATCATTAGTTACAGCTTTGTTCCCTGTTCTGAAAAATTGTAACAGCTGGTCAGACAAAAATTAATCTTAAATGTACATGAAATGGACTGTGATCTGCTAATATTACAATGCTAATATTACAATACAGTAAATGTTCATGCCTAAATAGGGAGCATTATGGTAAACCATAGACTGGATCTATAGTGTAATTTTTATCTTTAAGAAGGCTCATGTGCTCTGATTTTCAGAACCAGTCATCAGGAAGGGAGAACTCGGACAGACTGCGGCGGGTGGACTCCAACAGGAAGTCACGAAGTTTCAGTAAGCACCCCAGCACTGGAGACTATTACAAGTCTCTGGGTATCGACATCACGGACGGGCATCCCATTAAAGGAATGGCACCAAATGAGGAGGTACATCAAGAACTGTTCAACCTTCTAGATATTGTTTATGTGCAATTTTTTAATTACAAAATTACAAAATACTAATATCAGCATGGCAACTAAGTTTTCCTGTATGTGCGTGAAAATAGGTAGCACCTCCTCTTCTTCAGCTGCTGTATTACAGCACAAATCTGTGCAAGGTGTGGCCCAGCAGTGGCAGAACCTGGCGTTTAATCCTTATATCAGTTGCCCTGCTCATTAAACACAACAGTTTGCTCAGCGCTTTTATTGTGTTACATAACCCTAACATTTGGGACCTTGGGTTTTTTATATCAATCATCAAAACACAGCTACGCCTCATTTGCAAAACTGAATATGAGGCCTCTGATGATTAAGTATTAAAATAAGCCAAATAGATACAATACACTCTATTCTTTCTTCTTATCTGAGAAGCGAATCCTGTTTTGATGAATTAGACTAGACTGGATTATTATTTAATAATAGAAATAAAGCTGTCTCCTGTAAATGATTTATTAGTTTTTAATTTCAGCAAGCAGGTTTTGGTTGTCGGTGTGTTTAAGGAAGTTTAATATGTAAAAATACACACTTTATTGTTGCAATTTATGTTCCTGATCGGTGTAACAGAAAAGTACTTGACATAATATCAACAAAGAATAATCATCAGAGAACAAATTAAGATGATGTCACTGCCATTTGGAACCAAGAGTCCCAGAACTTAAAATAGTCAATACGTATCATCCAAATATCTGTGTTCATTTAACATAAATTATATTTAACAGAAATTTCAACCTGCATAAAAAAAATCTCCTTCCAGGCCACTGATGCACCAACCATAAGAATCCAGTGAATACAGAGTTTCCAAAGCAGACTCATGTCTCAGTGTCCCTTGCTGTCACTGTGTAACAGGAGACAATAGGGTAGAGCCTGATATTGGGGGGGAATTAAAAGAAATTGGGTAATTAGTTGAAGCTTTTGAATTAAAGTTATTCAGTGATACCCAGTGCACCCACACCTCATTATTCCCTGTAATCTCTGTTGAGCTAATTATGCTCTCAGTGGGAATCCACCCTCTCCAGTGGAACCAGATGGCACTTGACATGTCCCCAGAGTAAAGACCCATTAGCTGCTCCATTCATTGTGACATGAAGTGGACCATATGGTGGAGAGAGTAGAGAAGCGTGGGTTCATTTCTCGTAATGGAGGGAGGGAATAACACACACGTGTCTGGCACGCGCATACACTGGGGCCTGTGGGGGCACGTGCCATAAGGGGGGTGGGGGAGTTGATTGGGGGGGTGGGGTCCTTTATTAGCACTGTGACAGCTGGGGTGCTGACAGGGTAAATAATAGTCCCCTGAGAGCAGGAGTGTGGAGGATTGTAGGGCTTAAGTCACAACAGATGTCTGCTCATTCCTCCAAGTCGTTCTCGCTTAGCTTCTGAACCTTAATGAGGCAGATTGTATATGTGGGTGAGGAGATGATTTTGAAACACCTCTAAGATAATAATAACAAGATTAAAATTTTTAGAATTATTGTAATCATCTGCAACTGCGATGGAATTATTTACTCATTTTTGAGGCCTGTATATTGTTTGAAAGAAAAAATAATTACATTTTAATAATAAAAATATAAATTGTATTATTTAAAACAATTAAATAATTAACATATTAAAATTAACTCTTAATAATGAATGGTGGCACGATGATGTAGTAGTTAGTATGTCCGCCTCACAGCAAGAAGGTCCAGTGTTTCATTCCCGGCTTTGGATGTTTCTATATGGGGAGTTTGCATGTTCTCTCTGTGCTTGCATGGGTTTTCTCCGGGTACACTGGTTTCCTCCCACAGTCCGAAGACATACACTTAAGGCTAATTGATTGTTCCAAATTTACCTTAGGTGTGGATGTGAGTGAATGGTTATGTGTGTGTTGGCCTTGGTCTGGGATGACCTGGTGAGCTGGGTGTACCCTGCTCTCGCCCAGAGTCAGCTGAGATTAAGTGTTTCAGGAAATGATTGAGTGAATGAATATTATAATTTATTTTGTAAAAAATTAAATAAATGTAAAAGTTATTATCCAGAAAATTACCTGAGAAGATAAAATGCTTGGTTAAAATATGTTTAAAAAAACAAATACATGTATATATATATTGTATATGGGAAAAATAATAGTACTACAATTTCATCCCGACAAGCCTGTTTCGTGGTTGCCCACTCATC
>JAOUQZ010000034.1:6501460-6513948 GCA_028564935.1 Neosilurus hyrtlii
ATATGTGATATCGATCCAAGACCAAATAGTACACTCTGGTGGTTTAATTATGTATTTAAGGAGTATAAAAAGTAAAACCTTAATGCTAGTATCTCAAGGAACGGCGAATGCTGTGAACGTAGCGAATTTTTGTGTTTGGTCAGGATTTATAAAAGGTTGCAAAATAATTTGCAGTTTCAGTTTTTCGCAGAAACAGTTTTTCTTCTCGCAAAGAAATTTTGAATGTTACTTTTTCCACAAACATTTGCAAAGGATTTCAAAACAGGTGTAACACGTGTCGCTAAAGTTCTTTTTGGTTTGCCAAGTCGTGAGCACAATGCTGGGGATGGTTTGCTCACCCTTTTTATAGGGTTGAGTCCATCAATTGAGGTAAGGGTGGTTCAATTCTAAGATTCCACTGACATGCACCTGATAGTTTATCAGAAGATGGCTAAAGGTTACAGACATTCCCAAACAGTGGCAAATAGATGCCAATCATTGCAAACACTAGCTAACAGTTGCTAATGTTTGCCAACTGTCGCATGAATGTTGCTAATAACAGAGGCGAACCCTGGTGTTCACCAGCAATCCTCAGGAAAGTTTTTGAATCCAAAGTTTGCTTCCTTCGTCGCTGTGTGAGATACTAGCTTAAAGGAGCTGTGTCATAATTTTCACCCAAATTCAGTGTCCCAAAATCATGTAAATATATATCCAAAATATTGTATCCAAAATATTTGTCTATGTTGGTTAAATAGCCTTTCAACTAGCAAATCAAGTTTACAGTTACCTGACATGGATTGTATGAACCTAATTCATGTCTAGTATCCTTTGTAAACCAAATTTACATCTATGTTATGGCTTCTTTAATGACTCCTTTGATGTTACTTAAACTACACCCCCCAAACACCCCAAGCAAATATTTTCAATGGTTTGGATCCATCTACTATTATTATTGCACCATCACACTTTTATGTCTTTTGCATGTGTTTTTATGTTGTTTGGCTGGACGATGACTTTGGGGCTGCTGTGACCATCCCAAGATAATTATAAGTGATATCAGTATTGCTTGAAACCTAGTCGGTGCTGATACAGATGTTGGTGATGGGGCATGACAGCTCTTAGTCTTTACATGGGGATTCAGTGGTGTGATGCAAGGCGCCCTCACACTGCAGATTATGTCTAAAACCTGGATGAAAATATGTCTGTCTATTTTTCTCCCTATTTTTCAAAATTCATGTCTATGTTTTGGAAGACTGTCAATCAAGTGGTTGTCAATCAAGTCCTTTAGAAGCACTTGTCATTCCATAAATTTAGTATGTTTATTTGAGGTCATTTGTGCTTGTACATCCATCAACTGAATTGCAAGTGGAATGAATTAATTATGTGGAATGACTGCTTAAGGGCTTGGTTCATAAACCAGACTACAAATTCAGAGATGTTAGGCTAAGTGTTCCTGTTAAATGGGAATTTCATATAGCTACATATTAATCTAGAGGAAAAGCTCGTCAAATTGGAAGCATCTTGACTAAATTTCCCCAAATAATCATTCTATATGAGATTCTCAGCAACTGCAAGTTGCAGAAAGTCCCACTGATTCAGCTCATCTCAGCCATAGTAAAGCAGCTACCATTGCACCACTAAATCCATGTAAGGTTTGAAACATTTGGTGTGAAGAAGCATGCCCGAGAAGCTTTGGACCTACAGATTGAAGGACAACACATCGTTCTGTTTTTGTTCCTCTCTGTCTCCTCTTCTGACCCTGCATTAGTTCTCTACCGGTGGATATTTCCAGGCACAAGACTGGCATTACTCTCATGCACACAATGCTATACTGGGTCCATTTGGTGAACTGATGACCGAGGATGACCTCATTCGCATTGAGAAACAGATTGAGAACATCCAAGTGATGCACAAAGTGACAGAGGTGGAAAAAGACTTGGAGCAGCTGGAGAAAGAGTTACATCAACTTCTCCCTGTGTCTGCTGCCTTGACCCAGGACCACTTCTCTGTCAACCCCAAACAGGTTCACGGGCAAGCAGAGGACCTTCCTGCTTGGTGTAGCAAAATTTCTACACTGCTTAAAAGCATGGCCATCCTCCTTGCTACATTGGGTGGTAAAGAAATTGACATTCTGGAAATGATTAATCAAGGATATACATATGAAGGACTGAAAGGTGGAAAGGCACAGACAACGTCCAGTACCTCAGGCAACATTGGGCGCTCACAGTCTTTCTCTACTCGAGAGGACGTCGAGAAGGAACTCAAGCAGTGTGGTGTGTCAGTGAAAAATCTGAAGGCCAATTATGAGATGATCCAGAACCAATCCAAGCATGAAGAGGACAAGATGAACCGAGTATACAAACGCAAGCGATCTTTGCCAGTGGTGAGTGAGGGCAG
This sequence comes from Neosilurus hyrtlii, assembly GCA_028564935.1. Taxonomy (NCBI): domain Eukaryota; kingdom Metazoa; phylum Chordata; class Actinopteri; order Siluriformes; family Plotosidae; genus Neosilurus; species Neosilurus hyrtlii. Next base: position 6,503,837 of record JAOUQZ010000034.1, read on the forward strand.
TTATTCTCCTGAGCCTATTCTGGAAGATGAACTACTCTTCACACCATGTGATACCAACTCTCAATTCACTAATGGTCTACTGCCAGAGCAAGATCCAAGTTTGCCATTAGTAGATGAGCCGATTATTATCCCATCATATGCACAGTTGACATACAGTGGAGCTAACGGTGTCACCCAGTCAGGCGTGGATAACCAGACATACCTATCTAGTGACTGTGCACTTAATGGAAACCATCTCACTCGCACCCTCGAGGTACAAACAGACCTAAGTTATGTTCAGGAGTCTATCGAGATGCGAAAGGAGAGAATTGTGTTTTTGTTTCTTGAGCACTGGAGAAAGTACACTATGACCGAGTCTTACAGACCCAAGTACACCGGGAGAATAAGAAGTCAAGGGGTTGAGATTGATGGCTATCACTCCCAGGATATCAGTAACCAGTTCGAACTGGATGGAAGCGAAGATGACCAGCTCCTGTACTTTATGAAACAGAGGCAGGTAGTAGGGAACTTGCTTGGCCACTGGAAGACCATTATGAGCCAGGTACCCTCACGTCAGATTCGTCGACTCAGCCGTGCTCAAATGATTTACTGGCCCGAGCATTTTCTCCCTCATATAAATGGGGCTTCAGTTCATTACAATAACCTGACCCTTGATCTTTTCATGCTCGGCTACTTCCAGCTGCTTGAAATGAACATGTCTCGCAGTGAGAGGAAGTTCAGACACTTGCTGTGCTATGAGATGTTTGATCGAATTGGCAGCCATCCTTGGGAAGTGATCCGTGAATTCCACCGAGAAGTGATGGAAAGTGTTGAGAGAGGGAATCGGGATTGGTCAGATGGCTTTGAGGATATCAAGCTGAAATTCTTTGGCGACACTACAGAGGGGGGAGGGCTGTTGGAGATGACCCAGATTGACTCACCTCCAAAAAATCAGGAAGTATTATACTCAGAAGAGGTACCTGAGACAACACAGACAGAACAAGAGTCTCTAGAAAATACTGAGCAAAATTCAACACAAACGCCTGCATCTGACAACGTACAAGCTTCCATACCGGAGCCTGTACAGGACACAGCAAATAATCTTTCAAAAAATTATTCAAACTCAGAACAGAGTAATGAGACACCCATACTGGACAATGATCATAATACAACATCACCTGTAGCAGAAGAGCCAGAGAACCAGACAACCACACAAGTGACTGATGAAGAACCTCTATCTGAACCCTTGAACGGTCATGCTGAGAATCAGATTCTAACAGAAGATAATGAAGAGCTGAATGAGGACTCACTAAAGCTTATTTACGATCTTAAAGAGTTTAGCAATGAGGATATAATCAGATACATTGAGAGAAGTTTTGTCTTCTGGAAGGAGAAGGAAGCAGAGTTGTTCGATATCTGAACAAACTTAATTCTAGGAAATGTTATAGAATGAAAGGGCTGTCCAGACATGTGAGAGATTTGGTTAGTGAAGAAGAATCAGAGATTCTCTCCTGGCAGGTTACTGTGAACACTACTGTAAATCTAGTGACCATGTGAACATAATGTCTGGTTATTTCAAGTATTTTCAGAAGTCTGTTGATTTTTTTTTATAAATCCAGACGCCAGTTCTTATCTGATATCCATATTGAACGTGCTGAGCACTTTGGAGCAAGTGTAGAAGGTCCTCAGCAGAAGACTTGTCTGGAATACGGAAATAAAGAAATAAGGTTTTGTTGACACTAGAATATGTACTGTAGTTAAATTATAGTCTTGGCTGGTGTTGGGCCATTGTACTTGATCATATTTGCCTTTTGTTGTATTGCAAGTCAATACAATTATAACTGCATGGGTACTAGAAGAGCGCAAACCTCTGCCAAGCCAAAAAAAATTACTGAAAATAACCTGTAATCAACTGCTGTACTTCCACACTATATCACAATATAAAAAGTACTTTTTAATAATCCTGGCTCCAGAAATGATCCGGATCTATACTAAAATCTAACGGAATGTTACTTAGGCCGTACGCCATCCTTCCAAAATCCATTCATAACTTTTTGCATAAAGTTGCTAACAAGCAAGCAAACAATGCTGACTAAAACATAACCTCTTTGGTGGAGGTAGCAATTAGTATCCTCCCATGGTGTAGTGCAAAGCAGTTCAGCTTTACTAGTAAATGGGCAGGGGCACAGTGGAGTAGTGGTTAGCACATCCACCTTACAGCAAAAAGGTCCTGGGTTCGAGCCCCTGCCATGGAGTTTGCATGCTTTCCCCAGGCTTACGTGGGTTTCCTCCGGGTACACTGGTTTCCTCCCACAGTCCAAAGACATGCACATTAGGCTAATTGGCTGCTCCAAATTGCCCCTAGATGTGAGTGTGAATGGTTGTGTGTGTGTGTGTGTGTGTGTGTGTATGTGTGTTGGCCCTGGGGTGGTCTGGTGAACTGTTGATTGTGTAAAATTGCTTCAGCCTTAAATTGGGCGAACCTAATAGGACTAAGTAGTTTGGAAAATGCATGTGAGTGAGCAGTAAATGGGCCAAAGACATAAATGTTGCTGGATATGCAGGATAAGCCACCATCTATTGTTAAGAAATGACTAATGTTTTTGTTATACAGTATTTTTCTTGAAATTACATATTTCTTGATGGAATGGTTTTAGCTGATTTTTTGTTTGTTTCTTTGTCTTCGTTCACATTTACAATATGGATAAACATTACATTTTTACCATTCCCAGCTTGTAAACATAACATTACTGCTGTTTAAGTCAGAGATAGAAAAGACGAATAAATGGGCCTGATTCACTCGATAATAAAGACCTGATATATTGAGTAATTTGCACTCATAAAAGTGTAATAAGTTTGGCTCTTCCCAATTTTCGGAGTTATATTATCCATAAATGTAAATTGGCTTAATAAATTTGCTTCTGTGGAAAATTTAAATGTTCTTTAAGGTTTACTTTCTTGGCCCTTCTTATTACTGTAATTTTTTAAATGTTATTTTTATACGAAGTTAGCCATTGATGTATTAAAACCAAAAGTCTAACTCTCTTCTATAAACACTACGTTTGTACGGTGTAGTGGTTATCAAGTCCTTCTCTCATCAAGAAGCTTCTCGGCTCGTCTCCCAGGCTCGGCGAGGGTGTTTCTGTGTGGAGTTTGCATGTTCTTCGACGGGCTTGCGTGGGTTTTCTCTGGGTACACTGGTTTCCCCTTACAGTCTAATTTCAATTTCAAAACATGCACAGTAGGCTAATTGGCTGTTCCAAATTGCCCCTAGGTGTGAGTGTGAGTGCGAATAGTTGTGAGTGTTGACCCTGCAATGGACTGGTGAACTGTTCAGGGAGTACCCCACCTTCACCCAGTGTTGGCTGAGATAGGCTCCAGTCTCCCTGCGACTGAAATTAATTAATGAATATTAAGGTTTGCTGTAATTAACTGGTACCCCTTTCAGGGTGTGTCCTCGTGCCCAGTGTTCCAGTATAAGCTTTAGATTCATTGGGTTACTGAACATGATACTAAAGGTGAATAATTCTCTATTAACCTTGTGTTCAGGTGGTTCCATTGTATATTTACTGTGGGATTATTTAAAGGTTCACTCATTATTAAATCATATGATTATTATTGTGCTTCTAAAATTATTTGTAGTTTGTAATTTTTACAGTGCGACTACTTTAATTAGCTTGTTCTCCACTGTAATTGTTTTTACTATGCAGGTGAACTCAGCGTATTCACTGATTTTGATGTTTTAAACTCAAACTACGGTGATTATTTCATTAAAGTGTTTATTACTGGTAATTTCAGATCTTAATGATGATTTGGATGTTAATTGGTTTAACAGGTTATCCACGGTTGAAGTGTTTTTGTTTTCTGGTTCCATATCAATAAAAACTGTAGGATACATTTCTTTCTAATGTGCATTTTTCTGTAATTTCTTTTTTATGTACTTATGCTTCTATAGATTTTTTGCATTTAGATTTTTTTAATATACTGTGTTAATCCCGCAAGGGTAATTATTTTCTCTGCATTTAACCCATCCAAAGTGAGCACACACACACATATAAACAGTGTGCACACACACACACACTCGGAGCAGTGGGCTGCCACACACATTAGGGTGCCCAGAGAGCAGTTGGGGGTTAGGTGCCTTGCTCAAAGCATGACAGTGGAGGAAAGGAAGATGCAGCTCACTTCCCCACCGCCACACATTTTTCCTGCCGATTCAGGAATCTAACCATTGACCTTTCGGGCCCAAACCCGCTTCTCTAACCATTAGGCTATGACTGCCCCCAAAATAAAGTGTGGAGGAATACGTACCTATCACATACAGCTATCACTAACCAGGGATGGGTGTAAACACCTGCCCTCTCCATGACACAATGCTGCCACTTGCATCTTTATAAACTGCTGCTTATGTGCATTTGGCGGTGACCTAACACACTCGGAGGGAAATTCCTATCCGCCACTTTGAATGAGCTTACTGACGCCCATAATTGGTTGGTGATCACTGTGAGTGAAAGGAAAGTGAGCGTATGCCATCCCTCCCTCCCAGGAGAGCCTGGTCAATTAGCTGCCATGGATCGGCATTAAGCTGGATATGAACCTGCGATCTCAAGGACAATGCACCATTCATTCATTCATTCATTTTCTGAACTGCTTAATCCTAATTAGGGTCACGGGGAGGTTGGTGCCCATCTCAGCCAACAGTGGGCAGTGTACACCATGGACAGCTCGCCAGGCCATCGCAGGGCAGAAACACGCTGACAGCAATGCAGCCTACTCTTGGCAATTGAACCCCGGGATCAGTAATCCATCACCCTACTAAGAGGCCACCACTGCCCCCACGAGAGCCAATGTACTCATCAAAATAAGCAAAGACACTATATTAAAACATATATATTATTTATGGGTACTAGAATATAAATCAAGCTTTGTATATAAATGTAAAAATATGCTTGTTTAAATTGCACCTGGTGTCATTATAAAAGACAACTAGCTATTAGTTAGAAAGATTTTTAATAGCAATCATGGTGAAGGTGAAAGAGCTTCATAAATTTCACACGGACATTTGAATTGTTGAATTTTTGACAGGCAGCACAGCAAGCCAAAAGGCACTCATCCTTGTCAGTAAAATGACCTATTTAAATCTGCAGGTGGAAAGTACATGAAACCACAATCATTCCCAGGCAGGTGCACCAGCACAATTTCACAACATGTGTTCAGACAATCCATTCCTTTTTTTTTTTTTTTTTTTTTTTGCTTCTCAAATTACCACATCTAAAAGCTTTTAGGCAAATCAGAAATATTTGCTAACAATAACTTCTGGTCAGATGAAACAAAAATAGAAATCTTTCAATAATTCTCCTGTGAGCACTGAGACTTAGCATGTCACTGAAGGAAACATCTATTGTGATTTAATAGTAGAGCCTTTAATCTGATCAAATTAAATTCTAAATCTGAGGAGAAAGTTGAAGGTTGAAGAAGACAACAACCTTAATCATACAGCCAAAAGATTTGAGACCTTGCATAATCTTGCCAATCTCCATTAAACCTGGGCCTTTATTTCCATTAAAACTTATCAATGTTTTTCAACTTGAGCATCCAACAAAGACTCTTGGAACCCTGGGACAATTCAAGACTTATTTTGTGGCTTCTCTTTGGGTGCTCCCATTTCCTCCCACAGGTCCAAAGACATGCACATTAGGTCAGCTGGCTACTTTAAATTGCCCATTGGTGTGAATATTAATATGAATGGTTGTGATAGATCGGTAACCTTTTCAGGATGTACCCTGCCTAAAGTCAGCTGGGATTGGCTCCAGCTTCCACTTTGACCCTAACAGATAATGGGTGGGTGAAAGATTTGCATCATGTGTACATTGCAGATCCACAAAACTGCTGCCAGATGACACCACAAGGAAACCAGAGACAAAACCCCTTTCTTTTCTTTTCTTTGTTGTTGTTGTTTTTTTTCTCCAGTTGTAATTCCCAGGGGAGTAATTAAATATTAAGGTGTAGATTAGATTAACCATATGCTGTAGACTTTGCCAGTGAAATTGTTTCACTGGAGCAGATTTAGAGTAATTGATCCACTTTAAAGGAAAGACGAGAAGCTTAAAATGGCTACCTCCTGCTCTGGCCTCTTCTTACAAAGTGTAAGGCCGCAGGAGGTAAGGTTTCATTCCATGTGAAGACAGAACAGTAGACCTGAGCTACAGACTGTAGCGGAATTTGGTTTCAGGTCCTCCACCTCTAGTTTTATCTCAAAGCTATTCTTTGGGGAATCTCGAGGCCTGAGAAAACACTATGTATTGATTTTTTGAGTGTTTACAAGTAACTGAGGCAAGTTTATACTGTATGTATTTCATTTTCATTACATTTCATATTTCATTTAATTTCATTTACTGCACATGGGTCATTTTAAGATTTCAAGATAATAATATGTAATAAATTATATATAAAATAAAATGTATAAAATAATAATAGTACACCAAGCAGAGCTAAGTGCTGTGCAGCATATTTTAGTGGGCCAATCAGATTGCACCATTCCTGTGTAGTATAGAGGATGGCATTAGACCAGACAAGACTAAATTTGTATCACACCAGTTAAGGACTTGCTGCCCAGCAAATAGAAGTGCTTTGCAGTTAACATTGGTTTCTTTATATATTTATGTCAGTAAGCACACTGATCACGTTTTGCCTCTTTTCTGATAGGCTGAGGAAGAAGCAGCTCGTCTTGCATCCATGCCTGCTTGGAGAAGAGACATCATGAAGAAAAAATTGGATGAAGAGAAGTGAGTAAAAGCACTTACATTTTGCAATTTTAGTCTTCTTTTTATGTCCACTATTCTTTTCCAGGTCAGATTTTATACAGTTATAGGCAACGTTTTGGAGAAATATGCCAGTATTTAAGGTTAGATTTGATTAAGGGGATGCGATATGCTCAAACCCTCTTTTTGGCAGTAAAAAATCCTACTGTCTGGATTTACTAAAAGCACACAGGGAAACATTTGTGATAGAAAGTCGTGTGTGTGTGGGTGTGTGTGTGTGTGTGTGTGTGGGCGCACACACGCAGGTACGATTTGAGCAAGCACAGAATAGATTGCGTTTGCTCATTTTCATATTTTTCTTCTAAATGTATTTCATGCGCTTGTCAAGGTTCTACTGCACACTCAAAAACACACTGCTGTGCACTCTGGAATGAGGCGCAAAAATGAGATTGTGTGGTAGAAGGGAAGGGATTTTTTCTACTTCTCTTAATTTATTTGGAATGCCAGAGGATGACAATTTATTCATTTTTTACTGCCCAAAAAAAATAAATAAATATATATATATATATATATATATATATATACAGTATATATATAAATATGTATTGAGGTAAAAGTATATTGTATATAAGTATATTGATGTAAAAGTATCGCTAATAAACAAAAACACTGAAAATTTTCGGAAAGTGTCGCAAATTTGATTTTTTGGATTTTTGCATAGCATGATTGAACTTCAGACCATATGGAATGTTATAGTGAGTGAAAAAAGTATTTCTTTCATGTAATATTTGATCATATTGATGAGAATAAGTAAAAAAAAAACAACAATTTATAGTAATCACAAAAATAACAGTCTCTTTTTTGAGGAAAAAAAGGTCAATATATTGTGGCCACCTTTTACTTTGATTACAGCATTTAACCTTCCAGGCATAGTGTTCACATATTATGGTTTGAAGATCATTCATGTTATGCAAAAGTAAAAAAAAAATTGTGAAATTTTTCTGAAAAATAGCCATACTTTTACCTCAATATACTTGTCGGAATGATTTATTTTGGTTCTTTTTGTCTACAATATGTGCCATGTGGTTTGTGGTGCACAAACCTTTACACATAACTGCCGATAAATATTTACATAAATTATACAGACTAGTTTTTACAGTGCTTGTCAATATATGTCTGAGTCTTGAAATATATAGTTATTTACAAAAGTCTTGTTGCACATGTGGACATTCATGTATAAAAGCGTATATCTTACCAACTTATTAAGCAATTTTAATTAACTGATTTAAAATAATGAACATTAACATTAAATAATCTGATGGTACTGAATAGTATGCGCTAGCAGCAGTATTGGAAAGAAATTTCTTCTAATCTTTACAGCTTCTTAAATATAAACATTCCCGTTTTTGCCTGGAAAAGTCTTGTTGCAAAGACTTAATTTCACTTTCAAAACTATATTTATTACAGAAAAATAATCAAATGGCCTTGTTTATAACTAAATATATAATGTTGTAGCAAATATAAAATCATATTAAAAAATTAAAAGCATCAATCAGGGTCAGTGGTGCCTCTGCAAACATGGCCATGATTGTACCAGACTCCTAGGTGCTTGTCATGATAAATAGTTATCATAATAAAAGAATCAGATACCTTCAAGACACTTTCAAATTAAAATAAAAATATTTTTTGTAAGTGCTACTAAAGATTCTTGAAGCACAAGACATTTTATTACACAAGTAATCTATTTTATGTTAAGGGCCGCTTGTTCAACAAATGATCAGAAAACAGTCTGTTATCAACCCTATGGTGAGAAATCTGAGCCACCTGTAGGTTTGAAACATAATGGGAAGTAATAGTCTGTTGATATTTGCATCTGGTAATGTTACCACCCATCTTACATAGCTTTGTGATACCTATGTATTGGAGGTGACCTTAAACCATGATTTTTCACTTTCATTTATGAATGGCTCTTCGGTGAACTCTGGGTCCTATGTTCTAGATGGTCAGTAACAACATCTGTGTCTTAGCGATATGATATTTAATTAATTATACATCGTAGTCACACATGGTAAACATGTCAGTGGGTTATAGCTGTGTCTTGTACTGGAACTGTATGATGTATGGTGTATGATGACCATTGCAAGAAATAATATGATGTACAGTTCATGCTGAAGCACACATTGCTAGCTATGAGTCCTAATGGAGCTTTTGAAAGAGTCATCAGGAGGCGAACTACAACTTTTGTGCAGCCAGTTGTTTTGTGGATAGTTTTCCTTGCTTGACCGAGCTCACCTATGGGTACCAAGGGTGTCTGAAATTTCTTACTACTGCTTGCAAAATAATTTTAATTTCATAGGTTTCTACAGTTTTTGCAAAAAGATTATATAAATTGCCTGAAAGCTGCCTTAATACCTGTATTTTATGCATATTTAGTTAATTCAAGCACTTTTATTATTTTTAATAATATTACTAATTACTTTGATCAAGAATTTTATGTTGCATAATTGCAACAAGACTTTTCCCAGCCTAGAATGGATATGTTTGTCTTTTATTAGCTGTAAAAAGTATAAATAAATTTACAATTTCCTGTTGCTTTCGCAAAACAATCGGTATACTTGTAGGATTAATTTAAGGCAGAGTTGATGAAAATTGGTTAATAGGTTGGTGAGATATGGGCTTTTATACACGAATGTCCACGAGCGACAAGACTTTTGTCAATAACTGTATATATGTCATTTTTTATTATTTTTTTTTTTGCTTGTTTGTTTTCTTCAATTAGGTTAATACTTTCAGTGTAATGTATAAATAAATCTAACCTTCTAATGTTTCTTATGTACCACCTGGATGGGCAGACAGCAGAAAAGGTAAGATATACACAAGATCAAGGAGTGATAGATGTTGTAGTATTTTATTTTATTGATATTCATAGCTTAGTAGAATTAGACAGGGTATCTAATACACTTTTTAGCAAAATGTCTTTCGAAATCTTTCCTACGGAGTATAAGAATGCTTTTACATTACATAATGAAATCATTCTCATTGCTACAGCAAAAAAATCTTTTAAAGGAATACATTTGGAATTGCAGATGCAAGCATAACACCAGGTGTGTTTGCACGAGCTCATCATCTTTAAGAGAGATGGCTCCCGGTGTTCATATGTAGAATATTTTGTAAATAGAAGTTTCAAGTTCACGTTTGAAGTTTATTTGTCATATACAGGTAACAATGAAACATCACTACTGGCAATGAAATTCTCGGACTCAGTGCCCCCTCAAAATTGCACTTAAGGAACAAATATTGCACATAAATTTAGCATTGAGATAAAATATAAATACGAACAAAACTATATAAATGAAAGGAGTCTCTCTCTCT
>JAOUQZ010000034.1:6531375-6550831 GCA_028564935.1 Neosilurus hyrtlii
TATATCAATTGTGCAGAGTAATGTAATAAAGGTGAACTATGTATGTATGTTTATGTGTGTGTGTGTGTGTGTGTGTGTAATGTCATGTGAAAAAATTCATAGGACACCCTTTCAAAGCCTGTTTATTTTTATAACAATTTTGGATCTATTTAATCTCAATTTTAACAATACTAAGAGATGCAAGTAATATAGCTGCACAATACAAATTGAATAAAAGACTTTTCAAGATATTCTGCAAAATTAAATTCTACAGAAATACATATTTTACCCCCTTTGGCTGAAATAACTGCAGTGAGACGCTGCTTGTAGCCATCTAGTCTCTATCTAATCTCAATCTACATCTGTCTGAAGAAAGTTTGCCCCACTCCTCAATGCAGAATCATTTCAACCGTGAGATGTTTGAGGGATTTTTTACATGTACAGCCCGTTTCAAGTAACCCCACAGCATCTCAATGGGATTAAGATCTGGACTCTGACTCGGCCATTCTAGGACTCTCCACTTCTCAGTATTCAGCCAGTCCTTGGTGGATTTACTGGAATGTTTTGGGTCATTGTCATGTTGCAGGGTTCAGTTCCGCTTCAGCTTTAATTTTCTTACAGATGGTCTCACATGTTACTCAAGCAGCCTCTGAAATACAGTGGAATTCATGGTGGATCCTATGATTGTAGGCGGTCCAACTCCTGCTGCAGCAAAGCAGCCCCAAACCATGTGATTCCCACCTCCATGCTTCACAGTTGGTATGAGGTTATTTTCCTGGAATGCTGTATTTGGTTTATGCCAAATACATCCTCTGTTCTTTCATTGTGACAATGTCAATTGTAAAAAGCGCTATACAAATAAAAGTGACTTGACTTGACTTGACTTGTTCTGGTGTCCAGATAATTAAATTTTGGACTCATCTGTCCATTGTACATTATGATATTAAATTCTCTCTAGCAAACCAAACTGGTCTTGATGTTTTTCTTAGACAGCAAAGGTTTCCTCCTTGCAAACCTCCCATGCAAGTTAAACTTGTGCAGTTTCTTTCTGATTGTAGAGGCATGCGCTTTCATCTCAATAGTAGCCAGAGCCTGCTGTAGATCCCGTGATGAGATTTTGAGGTTTTTGGAGACCTCTTTTATATCTCTCATATTGCGGTCTGCTCTCGGGTTGAACCTGATGTGATACACCTGAGTGTGAGTTGAGCTATTTTAAGTGCTGATGAATGTGGGGGTGTCCTAATTTTTTCACATGACTGTGTGTATATATATGTATATATATATATATATATGTGTGTGTGTGTGTGTGTGTGTGTGTGTGTAATTTATTTATTTATTCTTTTTTTTAACCATTCAAAGTGAGCACATACTTTGAGCAGTGGGCTGCCACACATTGCGGTGCCCAGAGAGCAGTTTGGGGTTAGGTGCCTTGCTCAGGGGCAAGGTGGAGGAAGGGAAGATGTTGCTTACTCCCCCTGCTGCCACATATTTTTTCTGCCAGTTTGGGAATCACCACTGGAGAGAGTCAGGGTGGTCTTGCTACAGTCGAAGCTCCAGAGACAGCAGAAGAGACATTTGATGCATATTTAATATGGGAACGCAAATACACAACTTTAAAATCTGCTTCACCTTAGGCTAAATTCATGCGACAAATTAATCTGCAGGTTGTTTGTGAAAGGAAACATTTACTTGTTTAATGATGTAACAGAGTAGCAGGGACTTTCATATGCGATAAGGCTACATGTTGGCTCGGTTTATGGCATTTAACTGCCTGGTTTCCGAGTGGCGTCTCTGCTGTGTAAATATCAAGGTCCACCTTGTACACACAGCACAGCCACACCCTGTTATTCTATTTCAGTCACGCAGGATTATGTATCATAAGGTGATTGTAGTGGTTTCATGTATTTTGTACACATGTGGTTTAGTATAACTGCGTAATAGCTTTGTTGTGCACTATTTTGACTATATGTGTTTAACTTTATTCTGTGCATGAAGACCTAATGTAAAGTAAGGAGTATGCTTAATAGGGAGGGAGGGGTTTCATAAAGTTCCATGAATGGTAGTGTAGTAAAGTTTCGATCCTTAGTGTTAATAATCATGTTCATATTTCTGGATTAATGTTCCTGTGTGAAATTGTAGGCCGATAGCTTCCTAAAACAGTTTTAGTGATTTTATGGGTAGTCTCATTATGATGTCATCAAGGCCGAAGTTAACATGTACAAGTATCGGATTTTGATACATTCATGCCATTTTTTGACAGTTTTGTGTTGGAGGTGTCAAAAGGTTTAGATTAATTTACCTGCACAGTGGGAAACTATATATACACCACGTCATATGGTCACCACATCACAAACACCTGAAAGACTGAAAGAAATGCTGTTTGATGCCAAACTCCATGTTAATTTGGGTTTTGATGACATCATTCTGAGTTTGTTTTCTTATAACCACTCATAAAATTGTTAAAATGGCAGCAATCTGTCTAAGTCAGGGGTGTCCAATCTTATCCACAAAGGGCCAGGGTGGGTTCAGGTTTTCACTTCAACCAAGCAGGAGCCACCCCTTCCACCTGTGTGAGCCACTGATCTCAGGAAATGATTGGATCGTGTAGCCTATTGTTTGTATGTCGCAAAATCTGAAGCCAGACTGGTGGCATCTTGGTGAGACCACTTTACTGTTGAAAGTTATACTCAAATAACATATAAAATGATGGGTGAAATGGAAGTTATTACATCCAAGGTGTACATTTCATTTTAAACTGAGACAGGTTTTAATATAGTTTACTTTCAACAAGTGCTGACTTCTCCTTTAAATATTCCAGAATGTTCCGAAAATGTTCAGGATGTAGTCACATTCAGAACCTTACCAAAACAAAATGTTTGAATTCAGAGGAATGCCCAATATGGCCAGTACATAATAATCAAACAATATTTTAAAACTGGAAATCAATTTAAAAGAATATATATTTTTTAAATCATTATTTCTGTCAGTCCACAAAATGAAATTGTGTTTATTTCTGTCTGTCTTTCCAACTAGCATCTTTCTGTTCGTTCACACAGGTCATTTTTGAGATTATGACATCCGAGTATTCCTACCTGCACAGCTTGGGAATCCTGGTGCGTCACTTCAAAAACAGTGAGGCTTTGAGAAGGACTATGACGGCAACTGAACACCATCACCTCTTCTCTAATATCTCCACAATTCACAACATCAGCAAGCGGTACAACACAAAACACTACAACTCCGCAATTCCCACACTTCACCTACTTGTTGTTTTGAAAACACTAGATTCATGCAGCTTTTCTGGGCCAAGATCATCTATGCTTTGTTACTTGTTCCCAGTCCACACACAGTATCATGTCCACTTTATTAGGAACACCTTTAAACCAAGTAGCAACAACATACACTCATGCAGATCCAGGTCAACAGGTTCCATTATTCACGTGAAACTATTTAATCTTGGCTAATTCCCACCCACCAGTGGGAAGGCTAACATATGTTTTCACTGAGACACATGAAACCAGTCGACTACGCCTTTTTTCATGCTGCACTGTGGGACGGCATAACGCACTCCCGGGAAAGTACTTTTCTTCCTGTTCAACATGCATGAACTTGCTAAGGTTCAGCAGTTGTATTCAGACTTTCTGTAGTATTTAAGCAGACCTCAGTCTAATTCCTTATACTTTTTATATTATTTGTTTGGGGCTACATTTCAAATAGCACATTGATGCTTCAATCAGATGAGGAAATTAACCAAAGAGGAAAAGTAAAAACAATTGTATTACAATGCCATGTACAAACCATTTTCCTCAAATGTTTTCAAGTGTGTGCGTCTCTCTCTCTCTCTCTCACTCTCTTAATTTATGACATTTGTTCTGTGAAGAAAAGACTTGTTGAGACGTGTTGCTTGGGAAACCGGTTTTGTGACCTAACCACCGTAGGAATCAAGTTTCTCAAAATGGGTCTTCTTGGACACTGTAGTATTCTTTTCTTGAACTTTGACCGAGAAATCTGGCATAGATTTGCATCACCTGCCCAAAAATACTGTAATGGTGTCCTACAGGTAGCTGGAACTATGTGGCAGTAGTCCAGTTTGAGTTATGCATATCTGGTGAAGTAGGTTTTTAGGAACAGCGGGAGGTAATTTAGAGTAAGCTGTGTAGGACATGGGAGGGGATTCTTTTGAAGTTGTTTTTTTTCAGTCTGGTTGTCATATGGGTGGGGAAGAACCAAAAACAAATCTCTAGGAAAGCAACTATACATACAGTACAAAATGGCACACAATCTAGAATTAAAATTGTATTTAAATAGTTAGAGCAAATTGGTGCAATTGGCATTTATATAAATGTAATAGATCATTAGTAAGCTCTATTTCTTTTTTTCCCTGCAGATTTTTTGAAGATCTTGAAAGACGTCATCAAAATAATCCTGTCGTTAAAGACATCAGTGACATAGTCCAGGACCACGCTACGAATCACTTTGAGCCATACATTGTGTATTGCTCCAACGAAACTTTCCAGCAGAGGACATTGCAGAAACTACTGTAAGCCTGCACGTGGAGAAGGGGCAGGTTTAAACTCGGGTTTACCTCTGAGAATGATGACTGCGGATTTATCTTTCAGTGATTTTTGATTCTTAACCTGAGAACATTTAACATTAAGTTATATATCTGTACTCCTTTATATATATATATATATGTGTGTGTGTGTGTGTGTGTGTGTGTGTGTGTGTGTGTGTGTGTGTGTAAGGAGATTTTTATGGACTGTTTGGACCATGTAGTGCATATGCCTGCCCAAAATGTTTGGTGATGAAGCTCAAAAATTGGCTAGAGGCTAATTGATTATATAATATACGTTCAATATATGTCAAAATGGAAAAAGTAATTAAAAAAAGAGAAACATCAACAGTTTTATGTTATATTCTGATGATGTGGAGTGTCAGAACATCAGCAATCTGTGTTTTTGTGCTTTTCAGTGCATCTAATACTGCCTTTAAGGAGGTGCTGAAACAAATCGAGAGAAGTCCTGAATGTGGATCATTGCCCATGATCTCCTTCCTTATTCTGCCCATGCAGAGAGTCACCCGTCTGCCCCTGTTGATGGATGTGAGGAAAAAATAAACACACACACGCACACGCGCCTTCTAGTTTAGTAGAACATCTAGTTTAGTACACATGGAGTAAAAAAATGACTCAAAAGGTATTTGAAGACATGAGCTAGATGGTATTGTGTTCGGTCTTGGGTGTGGATTTTATGTTTGTATGGGTTTCCTCCAGGTACTTCCACAGTCTATAGACATGCACATTAGGCAAATTGGCTGTTTTAGATTACCCCTAGGTGTGTGTGTATGTATGTATGTGTGAATGTTTGCTTGCCCTGCGAAGGTCAGACGAACCTTTTATGGTGTACCCCACCTTTGCCCACTGTTGGCTGAGATAGGCTGCAGCCTCTCTGCGACCCTACTAGAGTGGGATTAAAATGTCCTGTTACTCCCAAGTGGAACTGATGTTTCTTCTTTTTCTCTACATTCATGCAGACCATCTGTCAGAAGACGACTAAACAGACGACTGAATACTATGCAGCTCGCTGGGCACTGAAGGCCATCAGTAAGGTGTGACAAAATGTCTTGAACTTGTGTTTGCTGTTTGGCTGCACAAACTTAAACCTGTATCGAAACAGCCTTGCCTCCGACAGGCTCATAGTTTAGAGCTAAAATGATTTAAATTCATGGTCAGCCTGACTGTATCCACTCTCTTTCTTAGATCATGAGACCTATCTAACTTTTAAAATAATGTTTCTAAGAAGATTGTCTGTTTGCTGTTAAGCTGGTAAAGAGCTGTAACGACGGCGCCCGGAGGATGGAGAGGACCGAGCAGATGTACACCATCCAGAAACAGATGGATTTTGGGAAGATTAAGGTCGGTGCTTGTGCAATGCAGTCAGGTGTAAACAAATTAGAATCGTGTCCGTGTATTTGGCAATTTTGGTTACTACTGCAGTGTGATGATGCTTAATAAGTAGAGTCTGATGTCTGTAGGCATACAAACCATTAAGAATTAGTATATTAATATTTGAGTGAACTAACAAGCTGAATTAATGAATTAGTGAATTAATAAGCTGTAATTAAAAACTATTTTTGCACTGTAACCAAATACGATGCTCTTTTTTAAAGTTATACTTCCGTTGTGTTGATCTAGCCGTTCCCGTTAGTCTCATCTTCTCGCTGGCTACTAAAGAGAGGCGAGTTGGCCTTGTGCACCGAGGAGCTTGGTATCTTCTGGAAGGCTTTCAGCCATAAGAGCTACCACCTCTTCCTGTTTAATGATGTGTTCATTGTTACCAGGAAAAAAAGGCAGGTGTATACAGCCACTGTGACATAGACATTAACCCTGATTACATGGTGTGTGTGCGTGCGCGCGCGTGCGTGCGTGCGTGCGTGTGTGTGTGTGTGTGTGTGTGTGTGTGTGTGTGAGAGAGAGAGAGAGAGATGGTGGTGTTTCACAACTACACATTTTAGCTATTCTGAGTAGGACACAGAGCACTGGCACCATACTCTTCACGCTCATGTTCACAGAAAAATATTTATTTTTTAAGTATTTTATGCTTTCACTCCTAAGTGATACGGTAGATTTATTTTCCACATAGATATACGAGGTATGACTTGTGTAATTAAATTTTACTGAAGAAACTTTACTGTTCAGTTCCTTTCCCCTTCAATATATTCATTCCCTGTCTGCAGCTACATACCACAGCACTCTGGTATTTCACTGATCAAAGCAGTGCAGTAGGTCTTTATTTCTTATTGGTTATCCCAGAGGTTGTGTTATTTTTAAGGCTCTACTGGGTACAGATTTGATGGTGGTAGATCAGGGGAATAGGGAGGCAAGTCAAGTAAATGTGTTTCCCAGCCAAAAACAAAAAAAAACAGTTTCTCATTAAGGATGGAAAAGGCTTAACAAACCGGGTTTGGAGACAGCGATACAGTGGGGGATAGGACAAATGGTTTAACAAAGCATGGCTTACATTTCACCACATCTCTTAAACATATGTTGTTGTTGTTGTCAGTCAGTGAACCTCAGGGTTCTAGAACAGTAGAGTTAAAAGAATCTGTCGCATAGTGGTTCTGCACAATAATTTCTAAAGTGCTAGTCATGATAATTTTTACTTAAGAAACAAGACACCACAATTCTTCATTCAAGGCTCTATCTGAGATCAAACTGAACAGAAATCGTCTGTTTTAAATAAATGCAGCTCAGTGAAATGATTCTTGATGATGAGTCTTTATTGTCTTTATGTTCACTCATTATAGTTTTGTAATGTATTTGTATACATGATGTGTGTACACATGCAGTGAAGAAAGCTACGTGGTGTTTGACTATGCCACTCTGGAGAATGTGGAGGTTGAGGAGGAGCAGACTGACAAGCTCAGCTTGCGACTAGAGATGAAACCCAACAGTGAGGGGCGCTGTGAGCAGATGAATCTGGTGGCAGAAAGCAAGTAAGTGTTTGTGTGTTTGTAGTGCCACCTGCTGACAGACATCAACTCCTGTCAGTGCTTACAAAAGTAGTTACCCCCTTTCCATTTTTCATGTTTTCTCTGTTTACAACCTGGAATTAAAATAGATATTTGTGTAGATGTCGGTTCATTTACACAACATGCCAACAACCTTGAAGCTGGAAAATATTTGTGATTTCACTGAAATGATGATGGATTCCCTTATGAGCCTGATTGCTTTCTCGTGTCAACTGAGGGAGTTTTTCCTTGCCCCTGTCGCCGTGGGCTTGCTCCGTAGGGATGTGTAGGGTTGTAGAAAAATGTTTAAATTCCTTTTTAAATGACTCTTACTATGTAAAGCTGCTTTGCGACAATGTCAGTTGTAAAAAGCGCTTCACAAATAAAACTGATTTGAATTAAATTGAAAGAAAACGAGAATAGTACGAAGAATAAAGAAATGTGTGTATAACTTCTTTTAAAACACAACAACAACAAAAAAAACAGTACTTTTGTAGAGCCATTTTTTCCCTAGCAATTACTGCCTCTAGTCTCTTAGGGAATGTCATTTGAGCTTGGGACATGTAGCCTGGGGTTGGGATTTTGCCCATTCTTCGAAGCAAAGGTGCTCCGGCTTCTTCAAAAAAATTGCCCTCAAAATCTCACATTCCTTTAATTCTGACCACTTTCCCAGTCTCTGTCGATGAAAAATGTCCCCACAGCATGATCCTGCCACCACCATGTTTCACTTGAGGATAGTGTTATTAGGGTGATGAAGGGTCTTTGGTTTGTCCTAGATGTTGTGTTTTTTTCTTGTACATTTTTTACCCCACAAAAAGTTAAATTTTAGTCTCATCAGACCAGATAACTTCTTTCATATGTTTGGGATGTCTCCCACATTCTTCTGCCCCCCACCTGAAAGAATTGATTGTGTTCTGGCCATTCTTCATTGAGTATGAATGTCTGTCTGCAGGCTGGACAGAGCTCGCTGGGTCACTGCTCTGTGCTGGTGTAAGCAAGGAGCGAGTTCCCCTAACAAAGATGGTGAGTGTGAACTCAGTTTAGTAAATCATGCTAATCCAAGTAAAATGATTGTAAATGTGATGGTAAAATCTGCATCTTTCTCTCATGTCATTTAGCCATGGTAATGTTTTGCGCTTTTATACCATAATTTTATTCTACATTAGTGCAGAAACTGTCAATCCATGTGTAATGATCTAAAAACCCACATTTCACACACTTGTCATAATACTTTGTTACAGCACTTCCTCAGTATGAAGCCAATAAAACCCATATGCCCAAAGAGCCAGATGAACTGAGTCTCCAGCAAGCTGAAGTAGTCATTGTCCTGCAGGAAGTGGAAGGTGAGACCAGTTTACAAATGCTACTTGAACGTTTGCTTTAGCTACTGGGGGGGCACTTCTTCATACTATTTCAGAACACACTTTATGGCCCCTGTTGAGTAAAAAGAAGCTCATAGGGACAAGTCAGTTTGATATCGTTAATTAGTATTACGCAGTTGATCTCATTTTATTATTATGCAAAGGGGAAGCCAGTTCACCACTGATCCTAAAACTAACTAAGGTATTATTAGTGTGTGACCTCATTAAAAAAAAACTTACAGCCTAAGCTCAACTCATCCTGAACATCAATCGTACTGTATTTTCACTAAATTAACGTGCATCACATGCACCTTATAGCACTGAGGTGTGACTTCATTTAGCACAGCTCTGATAGGAGTTCTGGCTGTAACATTAATTATAATTATTAATCATTCACAATATTCCTAGGGATGTGTAGGGGGTTGTAGAGAAAATTTTTAGATTCCTCCTTAATTTCATTTTACTATGTAAAGCTGCTTTGTGACAATGTCAATTGTAAAAAGCGCTATACAAATAAAACTGACTTGAATATTCTCTTTTTTAATTTAAATAATTTGTAGTGTTTTTACAGGCTGACTTATCCAATGTAAATTTTGGAATAAGCTGAATAATAAAACAATTATAACATTTATTTGAATGATCTGGACAATAGTTTAGAGCTTGGAGAGTGTCGCCTGCCTTGACCTTGTGTTAAAATCCCTGTAATCTGAATAATTCTCCATATCATACTTTGCCTCATTCAATAAATGTTTATTAAGTGCTCAGTAGTAAACAGATTAAGAAAATATGCTGTGAATGAATATTGTGGAAGGAATCTCAGGTAACAGTGCATGTTCCATCACGGAAGTATTTAGGACAGCAGCTGACATTTTTTACCTGCCGCAACACATGGCTATGCCCACCTATGTCAAGGACTGCTGGACATATCACTGTTAAATTTTCAGGGTAGCAACTAGGGACCAATTGTTTATAATCTGGGTCCTTTAGTTGGTTTCTTGCTATGATGAGAAGTGTGATGTAAATCAGTGGATCTCTCAGGATTGTCCTATTACAGGAAAATTATTCACTGTGGGCTGACTTTGCCCTGTGCCACATCACGCATGAGTACTTAAATCAGTGCTGCCATTTTGTTCTTTAACTATATGTGTATATTTGTTAGGTTGGTGCTATGGAGAGAGGATGAGAGATGGAGAAAGGGGTTGGTTTCCAGCCAGCTGTGCTACCCAGATCACCAACCGCACTGCCATTGAGAGCAACATACAGCGCATGCAGCGATTACGCAAAGAGACAAATGTCTGAGAGACGAGATAAGCTGCACAATGGAAAAATTCTGAAATCACAGAATACCTGCTGTCAGATGATACAGAAAAGATGGCGGTTTCTTTGAATAGTAATACATGTGACCCTTTGATAGTGTGAATGAACTCTGCACTTTGCCAAGAGAGTGAAATGAATCAACCAAGCAGTGAGAAACTTCACCTTTGATTTTTATTTTGAGCTTGCTTCTGTTAAAATTCATGTTTGGATACATAAAAAGTTATTTAAAAATGTCAAACTGACCAGATATCAAATTTTTTTAAAAACCATTTGGTGTAAAAACATAAGACCGATTTAGAAAAACAACTGTAGTTTCCCCAAAGCTGTCACAAAAAAATGGAAAAAACAAAATAGGTCTGCATAGATTCTGCAGGCAATCGGTGGTAATCTGGTCAAATGCATGTTGCAAGCTTAGACGATCGTCAGGTCAAATCTGGTTTTTATTGCTCAGATCTTGGATGTTTCTTCTTGATGACAATACTGAAAGAAAACGAGGGAGGAAAAAAAGTTGAATTAGCATCATGTTCCCAAAAGTACCTGTACAACATTCCTTGATTACAAACAACTAAAATCAGCACTACAAATGAGGTGTGTAGACCATTAATCTCATAGTGGCTGTATTTTTAAGGTCCAGCCTTGTGTCAACAGAAAGTGCAAACAGAACCACCACCTAAACTGTCACCCTCTAATACCCTGGTATTTACAGTCACCATAATCATTAGCTAAATAGGTATAATTTAATCCTATAATTTTAAAATATTAAAAGATTCCATACAGGGTTTGGTGCAGTTATACCCAGAGGATAACCCCACACTGTATAGCAATTATATACTGTAAGCCTTGGGCTATAAATGACTTTCTCTACTAGCAGCTTGATGAGTCATAAGATTTGGTTGTTTACTTTTCCTGAAATAATGATGGAGTGGGTTTCTACTCTGACAGTCCTGGATATAGAGTGAATGCAGTTAATATTGCCAAATAATTTGCACTATCTTTGCAATTTATTCAAAACAACCCTGTAACTGGTGTAATATAGAGGAAATCAAATTTTTTCGGGAATTGTAGATTTTAGAATGCATGCATGCATGACACAATTACAGCAAGGGGCCCGATTCACAGCCACTTGTTCTGATTAGGTACATTCACCATGATTAACCTGCTTTTAAAACAGTGACCGATACAGAAGGGGCTAAAACCAACCCGGCAGGATGGTGCGAGATGGTGACGCCGGTGGCGGTTGGTCTACTCGTTCCCGCCCTGTTCAGCCTCGGGAGCGGTTGATTTGTCGCTTGGTGCATCAGCTGCCTTGTTGTCCTTGCCGTCCTGGGGCTTGGTGGTCTGAGGCCGTCTGCGGCGGTAGTTGAAGTTGCGGCGGTAACGGCGCTGCCGTGGCTCCTGGTTCTGACCACCCTCGCCCTGGTTCTCCTTATCGTCCTCCTCCCCTTCCCTTGTGGGCCGGGGTCGAGGTGGGCCTCTGTGTGCACACAGCAATGTCAGCAACACAAGTACGTAGGTGGTGATGAATAAAAATTCTTCACATTCAGTCCTGATCCTTTAAGTACATCTTACAAGTCACTTACACTTGTATAACCAGATAATCAGGTCCTTATGGTTGCTCATACACATACACACACGCCTGCGCCAAGCATACGAACCTTGGTCTGAACCTTGGCCTGTAGCCTCTGTAGTAGTTCTGCCTCACTGGTTTATTGCCCTGGTCTTGACCACCCTGGTTCTCATCACCTTCCCCACCCTACAAACAAAAATGAACAATGTTTGTAAATACTTCACACAACTACAAGTCTAGAATGATAAATTCTTAAATCTATGCTTGTTAATGGCTTAAGCTAGAATACCTCAGTCATCTCTCCCCTGGGTGGAGCGTTGGTATATGGGGGTCTGCGGCCATAACGTCTTCTGACGTAGTATGGGGGGTAGCGCCTCCTGCCAGGGAAGGTGGGCTTGCGCTGCTGCTGATCGCCTTCACCAGCACTGTCCCCTGCCTCCCTCTTGCTTCCTTCTCCATCACTCGGATAGTTGTCCTGGTAGTCACGTGGCGGGCCCCTCCTACGTGGATAACGTCTGTAACGGTTCCTGTCTGCTGCATATTTGCTACCTTGGACAGGAACGCCACCTGGCCCAGTCACATTGGCTGCCTCTGCTCCCTATAGATATATTTACATATAACCGCTATAAAAGTGACTGGTTTCATGATTAAAAAGGACCCAGTAAATCACTGTGTGGTTACACATTTTATACACAATTTCTCTCTAATCTAGTCTATATTTATAATAGGAAAACATGGTCAATAGGAAGAGCTCACCTTTTCTCCTTCAACCACATCAAACTCCACGGTCTCTCCATCCCCTACACTGCGAAGGTATTTCCTTGGGTTGTTCTTCTTTATCGCAGTCTGATGAGAACCGACACCAAATCACAATCACATGAAGTGAAACCATTTCAATTCACGTAACACCAAGAAATAGTCATCACACATGGCAAGTGAATGGTTACCTGATGTACAAAGACGTCTTCTTTTGTGTCATTCCTTAAAAAAAAAAAAGAAAAAAAACACACACAAAAAAAAAAACATTATAAAATAAATAAAAATTAGAAACCTAACAAATGTCACTGAAATAAAACTAGGATTATTTTATTAGACAATGATAACAGTTTAAGCAGTAACATGCTGTTCAAAGGACTTGGCAGCTTTACTGGGACTGACGACATTCCCTGAACCACATGTACTGTCTCGCTTGAGGTTCGGTTTGTTTACCTGTTGATGAAACCATATCCATTTCTTACGTTGAACCACTTCACTGTCCCCAGGACCTTTGTTGCTACAGATAAACAAAAAAACAGGACGAATATGAACAATGAGCTTTTGCAGCACCTGATATATATCACACACTGCGATGTTTTAATGAAATCGCCAACAGCCAAGCTACAAAAACAGCATCGGGAAACTAAACCTTTGCCAAACTCGAAGCAGAAACTATTTATGGCCTCCAACTGTTGCGCTGTTTATAGACCATGATCTAAAACCGCTGGTCTGCAGAACCAGCTGCTCCTATCAGAGCCTTTTATTTCCTAAACTGTCCTGTTAATGAGCCCAGTATGAGCTGAATCTGAATTTAAGAATGACTCCAGAGAAAACCTGAAGTACAGGACATTCTATCCTGGGTAAACAGTTCTCGTATTACGACTCAGATAAAGGTCAGAGAGCTGAATCAACACCGATTCATTATTATGAGGAAATGACACAGTGAGGACTGAAACAGGAAAACACACAAGTCACACACGTGGTGCCCGATACTGTACAACCTGCCTGAGGAGAAAATACTGCACTGTACTATCAGACAAAACTACTACAGGTGTGTTACGTTGGTGGGGGGGAAAATCTGCATTATTATGATTCAATATCCTCAGATCAGGAAGAGAAACGAGTTGTGAGAAGTTAGCTAGGATGCTAACTCTTGATGCGCTTCTAGCAACTAGCCTGAACCATGTGGTCGGACATAAGCCAGCAAGCAAACATTTGGCTGTTCTTACCTCAGGATGTAGGTTTACACACCAATTCTGTGGTTTTACGTCGAGTTTTAAGATGGAGACGTGCATTTCGGTGCAGTTTCCCCCCCCCTACATCAGTCGAGTGTGTGGTTAGACAAAGAAATGTCCGCATCCCAGCAGAACGGCGGACATTTTGGGAATGCCAAGTTAAATATCAAGCTACACAACCGGGCTGGGTTTCTTTACGGATATGGCGATATAGCTACGACTTAATAAAACTGGATATGAACCAATACCCCCGTGTGAAAGCGTGAATATAACCTACCTTTTGGTAATACTGGTATTACTTGATACTGGAAGGCCAGAAGACCAGTCAGTCATACACGGACCACAGCAAACAAAGAGTGGCTCAGCTCAACTGTCTAATAATTCCTAAACCATCTTCTGGAATCTGAACAATACCTACACATGTGGGTTTTTTTTAATCACTGAATATCATTCATGATATGAACCCGCGGTCCACAAGCAAACAAACTGCCCACCAGTCATCACTAGGTGTCTTATAGACAGGGACACAGCGGGTCATGATCAAGGCCAAACTCGCTACGGTGTCCAGCACAGTACGGTCACGTCCACGGACTTACTTCCGGAACAAGTCTATTTTAGTACCTCTGAGGAGATTTAACGGAAAACCTAAACCTGGTTTAAGATTTTGATTGTTTGGAGACAATACTAGCAGCCGGTCGGCGCGTGAACACGAACACACAAGGCCTCGGGTTAGCATTCCGGCTAGCCTCTCAGCGACGTAGTGACACGCGCGCGACAGCAATCAAACAGCGCGCGTGCGTTGGTATTTGGATATTTTACGAAAATTACCCGTCGCCCCGAATGTAAGTTGATCCGTCTAAGCAAATGAACACTAACTTAACTCGAATCAAGCAAACAGGACTGCCTAACGTGCTCAAGGAGCTTCAGGATTTAATTCGTATTTATTTACATTTCCCATCTTACACCGCGGCGTCAAAAATCGTGGCCCGAAAACAGTTCAGTGGGAAAACAATATCCGACCATGAGAACACGGTTACGGGGTTACCACGAGGCTCCTCGCATCATAAACACCGCCTGGAAATGCCACACGTAAGCCAGGCCTCAGACTGCTGACTGCAATACATGATAATTCTCCAACTCACCGATGACCTTCTTATCCCCCGCGATAGCTGCGGCTGCCGGGCTGGATGGGCTCTCCGCGTCGGCGGCAGGCTGCTGCGGCTGCTGTGTTTCGGCCTCGCTGCTCATGGTGGTTTCTTGTTGGTAAAGCCGGCGGTGGCTCTCTCGTGTGTTCTTTCCCGGTGCTAGATGGTAACCTGGGCCGGCGGTGGTGGGGGCTACTGCCTTCGGGCTTTCTGCTTTCCTTTCTCCGCTCCCGTTGCCGATCGAACTGGACGGAATTAGAAAAGATACTGGAGAGTAGTCCTAAGCGAAAATCTAGTTCTTACATCCGATTGGTCGAGGCGTTGGACATGAGCCTACGTCGGTCGTTTACCTCAGTCTTATTGGTAGGCGTTGATGTCAATCGTGTGCGCCAGCGCAAATGGAGGCTGCTCTTTGATTGGCTCGTTGAGAAGTGAGTAAGCGAACGAAGGCAATGCTGTTGTACATGTTAAAATGGAGACTGAAAGGTTTCAACACAAATAGCCAGTTTTACACTTGTGGGCTAGAAAAACGAGTTTAAATGTTTGGTTGTAAGTCACCTCCTATACACTCTCGTATACGAGAAAAGTGAAACCTTTTAAGCAGATTTTTTTTAAATGGAAAGGTTTTATGTTACTCCTTATCCAGTCTGTGCTTTCACTGAGATCATCCAGATGCTACTATTAAAAGATCTGGTCAAATTACAGCTAAATAATACACAACAGGCTGTACTTATTCCCTCTCACTCACTGGATTACCACTTAATCCTACTAAGGGTGCTTGAGCCTATCTCAGCCGGCACTGGGTGAAGACAGTGCATCCTGAATGGCTCGCCAGACCATTGTAGGGCAACACATACACAACCATTCATGCTCAAAGTCACACCAAGGGGCAATATGGAGCAGCCGATTAACCTAATGTGCAGGTCTTTGGACTGTGGGAGGAAACCTGAACAACATGCAAGCCCCACACAGAAATGTCCAGGCCCGGGAATCAAACCCAGGACCTTCTTGATGTGAGGTGGATGTGCTAACCACTAGGCCACCATGCCTACTGTACTTACTTAATAATGATTTTTAAAAAGGTAATCGAGTAGTTGAATAATAACCTTTGTGCTGAATGGATCAGTCAAATCACCATGGGGAGTCCAGTTGGAGGTCTAGTTCAACCATTCAGTTCAAGGTGATGTAGGTGGGTGGTGGTTCTTGTTTTTCTTCCCAAGTTCTTTCTTACAGGTCAGGTCTGGACTGTCGATACAATCATTCTTTGATTCTTATAAATATAAAAACGTAATGATACAACAAGCAATTATGACATCACAATCAGACACCACTACAAAGGTAATTTCTATAATCTCACAATAGGTAACTTCAATAAGATCACAATGTTACGTCACAATAAACTCTCTGTCATCATGTCCCATAGGTGTCACAGTGTACAACCGGTTGGCCCTTTCAACAGTAATTAGGATGCCGTATATAGTAGCCCTATAGTAGTATACTAATGCTTTACTGCATTTAAAACACCATATTTCTTTTTATTGAAATGAAACAATGTATCATCCTTCTTTTATTTTAAAATAACCCTCTAGTCAAAAGCCCTCGATCCTAAACAGTCTAGGGTGAAACAGTTTTAGCGAAGCAGCCAGACACATTAATGCTGCACTGTATGAACCATCATGTCTATTTTTAACCTTGTGACTGAATTTACACTTTCAATGTAGAAAACGTTTAAAACCACATCCCCTCACAAAGGCGCTGCCCACTGCATTTTAAATGGGAGCACTCGATGAGACCGAGTCATGGCAGAGTGTGAGACAGTCTCACACAAACTCCTTTACTTTTTATCATGTAAATGTTGTGCTGGCGCTGTAGCCGAGTGGCTGGACGACGTGTGAAGAGCTTGTTGTTAACGGCCCGGCACAAAGACGGCCTTTAACATTGACCCTCAGAAACCTCCTGCCGAGACCAGAGCTCTTCCAGCATTTCTGCTGAATGGGATCCTTTGTATGGAGGGAATGGGGGTCTGCGCCATGATAGAGGGTAGAGAAGGAGGCTTTTGGATAGGTTAGGATGTGGATTTGGGGAAGGAGCAAAGACAATAGAAATTTCAATCGTCAGGAACTGGCATTAAATGGCACATCTTAGGATAAAGGGTGGGTTTGGTTTCAACTCCTGTTAAAATTCTTTAAACGTTGTGACTCTTGGAGGATTTTTCACAGAAATTTCCTTTTATTTTCTCATTTAAAAAAAAAGAGTATTATTAACACATAGTCATGGAAAGTTGATTAATGTATGAAATGGTTCCTTATTAAAAAAAAAAGCAGAAATTTATTCAGGATACTTGGAAGAGAATTCAGACAGACAACATTGTGAATAGTTAACTGTAAAGTGATCCAAACGATGGACAATGAAAGTATTCTTCTCATGCCTCAAAAGAAACAGGAGACACTTGTCTTCAGTATTTGCCTTCCCATATTTGTTAGATAAGTTTTCTAAATGTATAGGACGACATCACAGCTATTCATTTGGTATCCAGGAGAAAGGTGTTCAGTATAGTGGTGCTGGGGATCAGAATGTCAGAAAATACAAGAAAAATCCTGAATGTTTTTTTATTTGGTGAAATGAATAGAATTATCCACTGTGTGAAAAAAAAGATAGAGGAAAAAGAAAGATAGAGGGGGGAAAAGATGTCACATTTCTCCACACTGAGCGATGACGACGGGTAGTTTTGGTTTGTTGTTTGGTCCTGTCGGCACGTTCTGCAACACACGTTAAAACAAAAAGAGAGTTAAACTGTATAATAGCAGCCGAAACACATCAACAGAGCTGAAATAGCACGTTATTATTTCTCTTTCAGTACGGCCTGGTGTAGCATGTAGTGAAATCCAAAAACAATTGGACATTGGGATGTTTTGATTCTGCTATAACTGTTATTTCCCCTCCACATTCTCTTTTTATTTCTTCTGAAGGCAAGAACATGAAGACATGGGAAGCCTCAAAGGGTGAGTCGTTGTTGCTACGAATTTGTACATCAAAAGTGCCCATAAAATTAATATTGCTATTAATATTAATAAGGCCTTTCAGCTTTACCTTGTTTGGATTTTATCAGTTCATCTTA
Source organism: Neosilurus hyrtlii (assembly GCA_028564935.1). Lineage (NCBI taxonomy): Eukaryota > Metazoa > Chordata > Actinopteri > Siluriformes > Plotosidae > Neosilurus > Neosilurus hyrtlii. The sequence goes on from JAOUQZ010000034.1 coordinate 6,549,363, forward strand.
TAGTTTTAATAATGATCAACAAGTATTAGCTGACGGCATGGTGGATGTTGCAGAATAATCTTATTAACGTTCTATCTTGATGACCATTAAGTGATATCCACTTCAAAGTGGCGCATTCTACAGAGACAGCACTCTTGGCTGTCACCGAGAAGCTACATGCTGCAAGATCAGCCAAGATTTCACCGGTCCTCATCCTCCTCGACCTTTCAGCAGCATTTGACACCGTCAACCACAAGACTCTCTTGTCCATCCTCAGAAGTCTAGGAATTTGTGGTTCAACATGACAATGGTTTGCTTCCTACCTGGTGTTCCCCAAGGCTCAGTTCTTGGTCCACTTCTGTTCTTTTTATATACTAGGTCTCTCTGTGATATCATATCCTCAAATGGGTTCTCATACCACTGCTATACAGACTTGTTCTCTTTTTTCCCACCTCAGACACTGATGTTTCTGCCCGGATCTCTACATGTCTGTCAAGTATCTCCTCATGGATGGCACTTCACCATCTGAAACTTAATCCCAGCAAGATTGAATTGCTGTTCATCCCAGCTGACTCATCCCCACATCAAGATCTTGCAATCTCCTTGGACAACTCTGTGATCTCTCCTTCAGTCACTGCATGAAGCCTTTTAGTAACCATGGACAATTGTCTGTGCTTCTCATATCACTAATCTTTCTCAATCATGTCGATTTCTCCTCTTTAACATCTGAAGGATTCGCCCATTTCTTTCCACTGAGGCCACTCAGATACTTGTTCAGTCCCTTTTTATCTCAAGACTAGACCCCTGCAACTCACTCCTGGTAGGTCTACCTTTGAACGCATTCGTCCTCTGCAACTGATCCAGAATGCAGCTGCACGGCTTGTTTTTAACCTTCCAAAATTTTCCCACACCACTCCCCTGTTACGATCTCTCCACTGGCTTCCTGTAGCTGCTCACTTTAAATTTAAAACATTAATGCTTGCCTACAAAGCCAAAAATGGACCCGCACTCTCCTACCTCAAAGCACTTATCACACCCCGCGCAGCACCGCGTTCTCTCAGATCCTCTAGCACTGCTAGACTGGTCCCTCATTCTACCAAGGAAAAAATGCATCTAAACTCTTCTCTGTTTTGGCTCCAAGGTGGTGGAATGAATTTCCTCTGGATGTTCGGACAGCTGAGTCACTGGGTACCTTCAAATGACAGCTGACCCTTTTCGGCAGTACTTAGACTAGCACTATGTTTTTTTTCTCACACACACACACACACACACACACACACACACACACACACACACACACACACACACACACACACAGTCTCGTATCCATAACTTGTGGGGAGAATACATAGACTTGCATTAATTTCCTGGAGAAATTTCCCTAACACTAAACATAACCACTACTTGTCTTATTATAACCTTACCCTAATCTTAAAACATCTTCACCTTAAAATGTAATGATTTATGTCATGGGGACTTGTGGTTTGTCC
>JAOUQZ010000034.1:6550931-6561920 GCA_028564935.1 Neosilurus hyrtlii
ACTGTGTAAACAGATTTATGTCCCCACACTGTGATGAATAGCTAGACCACACACACACACACACACACACACACACAAAAAACACCTATCCACTGAGTTTTTGTCTGATGGTATTCTTAGTCTGTGTCCTGACAAACCAGCATAAGAATATTTTCACTGATAATGACTTTAAAGCACTTCTGTAAGTTGCTCTGCATAACAGCGTCTGCTAAATGCTGTAAATGTAAATATCCACTGAGCCAGAGGTGAATAATTGTTTTAGTATACACTATACACAAACATAAAAAAAGCAAGCTATTTTTACATTTTAAAGCATAACAGTGGCAGGTGAGCTCCATGAACACAAGTTTTATAGTCATATACAGGTAACAATAGAACATAACTACCGGCAATGAAATTCTTGAATTCAGAGCCCACTTAATATTGCACATAAGAACAAATATTGCACATAAAGAAACAAGTATTGCAAATAGAAAAAAGCATGTAGATAACAAATAAAGTAGAAAATAAAAATATATAAATAAAATTATAAGTAAAAGTTGTTGAAAATATATACACAGTAAATACATAATACTAAACAGAAACTGAATCAAACCCTAAGAACCACTACACCGCCGTACCGCGCGGAGTATATACAAATTTTATAAAAATCCTTTAAACAATCAGGAGCCTATTCATGAAATATCCTGTGAAAAAGAATCTCAGACAGACACATGGATATATGCATTGATGTACAGAAAAGATTTGCTTAAGGCACAGACACTGACAAGGTCTTCGTTAATATATGTAAAATTAAAGTCTCTTTACACACAGTCCCTACATTTCCACCTTTTAGAGTTGAATTGATAAAAATACCATACAGTATATGAGAACATGTGAATTGATATAAACCTGTGATTTGTCTAGCACTGGTACAATGATAACTATAATTACCATTATAAACATCATCTGACCAATCAGAACAAAGAATTCATGAGTTCTGTGTCGTCAAAAATGAAGCACTTCATCTGTGGTACTGTGATGGAATGACATTTCGTTCTTTGTTGTTTTATTAAGATCTGTGAATGATGCAATAGCACACTCACAGATGTCCCTGTTCACACCTGGTATTAACATTCATCTTGGGAGATCGGATCCACTCATGGAGAGCTGAGAGCCCTTTACACCTGGTATTTTTATAAGTATTAAATGCATCTCCACTGAGCAGCTAAGATTAGATTTAATGACATAACTTAGTTAACAAAAAAAAAACTTGTTGATGGGGGAGAGCCTTTCCTTTACTCTTACTTCAGTAATGAGGCCAAATCCTTCTACCAGGCCTATATAGACCTAGTTAAGATCTTAGGAGTATAACGCTATGGGATTCAGCTTGTGCTTGATAGGTTTATAATAAATATCATCATCATTGAGATATGACACTTATGGATTACATGCCTCATTAAAAGTATGGCTTTGTTAAAAAAAAAACACAAATGATGAACACCACAAAAATAACAAGTGAAGAGGTTAGTTTGCAATCCAACTGGCAAGATTCTAAGAAATGTAGTATTTATCAGCACCACTTCATTTATTTATCATTGCCATCTAGGCAGCCATGGCCTAATGGTTAGAGAAGCAGGTTTGTGACCAAAAGGTTGCTGGTTGTATTCCTGAACAGAGCAGGAAAAATGTGTGGTGGTGAGCAGCACCTTCCCTTCCACCACCTTCACAGCTGAAGTTCCTTTGAGCAAGGCACCTAACCCCCAACTGCTCCCTGGGCACTGGAGTGGGTGCCCACTGCTGTGTGTGTGTGCGTGCGTGTGCTCACACTGGATGGGTTAAATGCAGAGGCAAATTTCCCTTGTGGGATTAATATAGTATATCAAAATAAAATTCTCACTACTGACTGACAATTTTCTGCAGCATTTGGATGATTGCAGTGAATGGGGAAACTGTTATGTTTTACCTACTGCTTATTGCTTGGTTATCCATCAGAGGCAAGCAAATCCTCTAGAACAGAGCACATTTCTATGACTATGACTAAATGTCATGTCATGATGCACAGTAGCTATTAATGCACAAAAATCTTACAAGGCAGAACTGAAGACAAGATTGCAAGTCATTGTTGATGTTGATTATTGACTTTTTCTTTTCATGAAGGCTGAAGAATTAAAAACTCTTGGTAAAGTCAGTGGTGACATGGTGGTCAGCACTGTTACACCATGGTGAGAAGGTTCTTGGTGAAGGGGGCTGCCGAATAACGTATCGACAAAGCGCGTGACTATCAACCTGGGAGCCAATCCCCAACTGGGAGTCCATGGGAGCTAATTTGGCCGGCTGTCACAGGAGGGAGGGATGGTATACGCCCCCTGTTGCTCACAGTAATCACCAGCCCATCACTGCTAAAGCTAATCACGAGTGTCTATGAGCTCATTCGTACAAAAGGGGCAGACACAGCTTTCCCTCCGAGTGTCCACTTTCCCTCCGAGTGTCCACTACATCCACTTTACATGTCAGTCTTCAATCATTCCCTGATTACAAAGAAACTACAGACTGGGATGTACCCTAGTACCTCAAGTTGCCATCTAATATTGTGCTCATGGACTGGTACTCTTACTTGTAAAAATGCCGCATGCCAAGACCAAGCTGACACCGTGTGATACCCTGGGACGTTGTCATGCTAAAAGACAGGCACTGATAACACCAATCTGTGCACCAAAGCTGTGCTCAGAGAAAATATCACAAGAAGCTTCTAGATCATCTTTACTAAACTAATAACCTGACTCAAACAGTGCTCAAACAGTAGATTAAGTGGAGACTGTAAAGAGGACTGGCCTAAACACACAGAGTTATTTCAATGGACGTGGACATAAAAATGTGTGCGCGGTATTTGCATAACAAAACTTGCAGCAAAGAAGGAAAAACAGCAGAATTTAAATCCATTAACATACACGTGTACGCTATTCACATCTATTCAGGTTCTATGATGTCCCTAATTGATTAATAATCAAATTTAGTGTCAATAATGAGTATTTAAAAAGAACCTACACTGGTCCTTGTTCTTGGAGTGAAATTATGAGTACTGATCCATCCTTATTCAACAAAACATACCAATTTGATTTTAAAAAAAAATAGGACCGTGTGGGTGTAATGAAATGTTTCACCTGATATATTTGTGAATACCATCTAAATAAACCAGGCATTCTGTACCCTAAGCTCACAGTCACTCATTGCTCTCCGGTATGAGTGACTAATGCATCAAATGTGTATTAGTCACTGAATGAGATCAGACGCTGCACAAAAACATTCATTCCAATCGTGTCAAAGCTCAGGGGATGCTGGCATCATCATACAAGTTATATGTTTAAAGGTGGCAGTAGGTAGTACAAGACTGCAACTAGCATTCAAATACAGTCATGTGATCAGAATAGGAACGCTGTTGGATATCTGGAAAGCAGAATTATTCAGTGTGTTTTACTGGGAGTCGTATTATAATTTAAAATCCGAAGCTCACCTCAATTTTTCTCATGATGAGCAAACCGTCCACGACTTTGCCTGGAACAAAAATAAATAAATTAGGCAATAGGGTCATTCCATATAATAACCAATAATCATATCTCCTCATAAAATCATAAAATAATCATACTGACCCTTTCAGAAATACACACACACACACACACACACAAAATAGTATCTATTATGTAGATAGTTTGTAAAAAATATTTTCACCATGTAATGATACATATCTTGGGTATAAGTAGTGTGAATATTCTCCAAAAAAACCCTTCTTTTTTATCAGTTTTTTTTGAAAATTAGCAGTGCACCAAGTTTCAACCTTCTATGCTGTCTAGATTTTAAGTTATAGTCTATCAAAAACTGTCCAAACCAACATCGTCACCCTGCAAAAGGGAGGTGTAAAGTATAAATTTTAGAGGACCATAACTTGGGAACCACTTGGAATTGTATCCTAATTTTTGGGATAGTACTCTTCACATACATATTTAAAAATAGGATTTTTTTCCCCCCATCAATTCTAAGATGGTCAATATAGGGTCACTGGTTGAGTTGGCTTAGAATGACCCAATAGTTTTTAGTATTAAACATTTCAGAAGTCCAGATTTCTAATTGTGTTTCTGTTTTAGTGTCTTGAAAAATTAAACTCTACATGAAACACATGTCACTTTCCCACACCTGGGAACTCATCCGGAAATTTCAGTTAGATCTGCTATCACTCACCGAACACTACATGCTTCCCGTCTAACCAATCACATTTCGTACAGGTGATAAAAAACTGGCAGCCATTTGTTCCTGGGCCACTATTTGCCTGTGGAGGAAAAAAGAAGAGGTTTTAATAAAATAAAAAAAAAGGAACGCTATAAACACTGAAAAGCAGTCATACAGCAACCATGTTCAACAAGGTGTAAAAAACCCCTAAACAAACAAACAAAAATAAACAACAAAACACACCAATACAAAGATAACTAGAAGAACCCAGAGTGCGCAAACTCCTCCAAAATGGCACATATCCCACCTTATTTTCATTTCTGCAAAATATTATTTTCACAGGTGGCACGGTGACAGTGGTTAGCATGTCCACCTCACAGTAAGAAGGTCCCGGATTTGGGTTTCGGGCTCAGCGAGAGCGTTCCTGTTTGCATGTTCTCCCTGTGCTTTCCTCGCATTTGGTGCCCATAGTGTTACTCCACCCCTCAAAAATTTATAAAATCTGTTCATAACTTTAGCATAAAGTTAATAGCAAACAGACCGACCACCCAATGGCAACAAAAACAACCTCCTTGGCAGGTAAATATTATACTGTTGTTACAAAAGTCCATCATTACAATACCCTTTATCTGTTGGGCAACTCACAGATGACTTCAGGCAAGAGGCGAGGTACATAATGAACAGATCATTAGTCTATCGCAGGGCCAACACTGACGCAAACAACCTTTCACACTCATTCACTCTTGTGGGGTAATTTAGAGTAACCAGTTGATCTAATGTCTATGTAATGTAGGAGACAACCAGAGTACCCTGAGGAAACATACAAATTCAACCGAATCAGGTCTTTTAAGTAAAATCACTTAAAACTTCACACACTCTCTTGGTTCTTTAGCTTATTTGTATCACCTGCAGTAGGTACAGGAGTACATAGTGTCTTGAAATTAGCACAAGGTGTAAACACAAGGATGAGAGCAGATGTGAAGCAAGATATTGTACACGTCCACTTTTTGGGAAATCCTCTGTACACATCAAAATCCATCAGTGATTCAATACTCAACCTGTTTCGTAGCAAACTACACAACTGCTTGGAACTACTGATGTGCCAGACTTTCCACTCCTCCACCGACAATGCAGTAAAACGTGTTACTTGTTCATCTCGTTAAACAAACAATACAACACACACACTGCAAAAGATGACATCTCAGAAAGTGAAACTATTTTGAATGTAGTCGGATGTATCCAATGTTTCCAATGTTTCCTCGTGTATGAAATTAACAATATTAAACCTATTTATTTCGAGACTTGCGCTTTCCAAGCTTGAAATTTTCTACTGGGATGTGAGCGAGTGCAAAGCAAAATTATCTGCCAGTTAAAGACCGTGTACTTATTTCCCTGTTCATTTTTTGCACTGTACTGTTTGTGTGTATGAGTTTATTGCAGTGAGATATTGTATCTGCAGATGGATCGTGTCTGATGAAGGTCCACAACCGCCACCTAATTGCTGAAAATGTGCGGCCTCTGCTGTCTGCTGTCTCTGCTACCATAACAGTGGATTTGACTGTTGTGCTGTATTGCTAATGCTAGAGAACAGACTAAGCCATGTATTGGTGGACTACAACAGAAAAGAAATGAAAGAAAACATTGTTTTCATGACTTTTATTAAATGTGTGGGTGATTCTTGACATGCCTAGTGTAGGTGTGGACAATAAAATGACAGCGTTAAATACATAACAATAGACACGTCTTCGTTAGCAGAAATGTTGTTTTGTTTTGTTTTTTTGGATAAAATGTTACTTATACTTTTGGCATTTGGCAGATGCCTCACTTAAACTTACTTTAATCTCATTTATATGACTGAGCAGTTGAGGGTTAAGGGCCTTGCTCAGGGGCCCAAAAGTGGGAGCTTGGTGGATGTTAGGTAAAATTAGGCACACGCTCTTGTTTTCTTTATATATTTAAAAATTTTTTATTACTCACTCGCTCATTTGCCGAACTGCTTAATCTTACAAGGGTCGCTCGGTGGCTATCTCAGCCAACACTGGGTGAAAGCGTGATACACCCTGAACAGCTCCCAAACTATTGCAAGGCAACATACAACCATTCACACTCACACCTAGGGTCAATTTGAAACAGCCAATTAGCCTAATATGCATATCTTGGGACTGTGCGAAGAAACCGGAGTACCCGGAGGAAACCCATGCAAGTACAGGGAGAACGTGCAAACTCCACACAGAAAGACCCAGGAATGGAACCCAGAAGTTCTTGCTGTGAGCCAAAGTGTTCTAACCAGTACACCACCGTATTGTGCTTGAGTGTGAATGGTTGTATGTATGTTGGCCTTGTGATGGTGTTGAGGGCTGCTCAGGGTATACCTCGCCTTTGCCCAGTTACTCTAAATCTGGTAAAAAAAAAAAAAAAAAAAAGGTAACATAGCATAAATAGCATCCCTGCCTGCCTGTCTCACACCAATCCAATCACTCGCAACATGCACTTTGGAAAATCATCCATATAAAATGATCCACATCCACATAAAATCATCCACTGTGATCAGTTGTACAATTATCAATTTCATCTTTGAAAACAGCCAGAAGAGTTCCCAACTTACCTTACCCATGATACCTGTGGGTGTACATGCTACATGTTAATACAAGGCATAAATATTATTGATCACTTACCATAGACAGTAAACCTGGTGCAGAATGTTTCAGTTTGAAGTTTTCATCTGCAAATGGACCTCTGTAGATGCTACAGATCCCCGTACCATCACCCTGTGAGAAAACATCATGGAGTGAGAGGTCAGAGCTTTATGCTACACACACAAAGGAATATATGTACAGATGTGTGTATGCATGCACACACACACACACACACACAAGTCAGTGAATCAAGTTGTATCTGATAGGTTTGAACACTAGAGGGAGAGAAAGGACATTCAGACGTTGAGCAGGGTTTGTAATCGCCACTGAAGCTCAGATAACTGGTTTAATCTATATTTATCTATATTTGATGAAAGAAAAAGTTTTTGCCTTAAAGCAGACCAGTATAGGTTGAAACATCTATAACATCTCATTTCAAATTGTAGCAGTAAAAATATAAAAATTCAACAGAATCACCCCCCCAATTGGGACCACCTCAATACCTGAAACTTGGGAGACTTTATACTCCACTCACTCAATACAAACCAGCAGTGTCATTGCTTAAAAGTTCATTAATTTTAGTTTCATTCATTAATTTATGTATCATTGCATAATATGTAAATGTACGGCATTTGGCCCTTATTCAGTGTCTTACTTTATTAAGTAAAAAAATTAAACATTTAATCTCATTTATAAAACTGGACAGTTGAGGGTTAAGGGCCTTTCTCAAGGGTCCAACAGTGGCAGCTTGGTGGTATAGGGGCTTGAACTTACTGATCAGTAACTCAGAGCTTTAACCACTGCCCATACATGTCAATTAGAAAACCTATAAACTAAATATCCTATCTCTCAAAATTAAAAAATCCTTTAAAAATTTCTGGCTCTAGAATTTGATCTACATCAGCTCCAAAAGCTCACAATATCAAAGAATCCTAATATTATGTTTCATCTAAACAAAAACTTAAGCGCAGTCTGACCAGCTACCTTACCAGCTGGTAGAAAGGAAACTAAAATAAAAAGGTAGACAAATTGATCTTCACAACAGACAAATCTCACAATGTTAAAGAATCCTTTAAAAAAATTCCCGGATCCAGAATTTGATCCGGATCATTTCCAAAGCTGAATGAGGTTTTCCATGTTCAAAGCCCCACCACTCGTAGGAATTTCAAGTAATCTGCATATATTCTTTTGTGAAAAAATAAGTACACAGCACTGGGCCTGCTGTAATACTACACTTCCAAAAATTATTTTATCTCACAAAGACTTCTATGTGTCTTGGAAACACAAAACCCCCAGCATTGTCTGACCTGCTATCAGCTGCCAGAACACAAGAGCTGGATAATCCAGCCATTCTTACCAGCTGGTAGAAAGGATACTAGAATAATGTAGACAAGTTGTCTGTAAGAAACAGGTAATTTCCATTAAACCCAGTTGTTGAGTTTAAATAATAAGGAAGTTGTAAAAATAATTACCGATTAGATACAGAAAAGGCAGTGTACCAGTTTTCCGGTACACAGGTGCTTATTATATTAGGTAGAATTATGCAACGGTCTAACTGGTTTTGACCCTATAATGTTTTACAAGTTCACTGGTCGAGATTTTTTGAGTTTCTCTTTTTACAAATGGCAAGGAACTCTGAAAAACACAACAAAAAAGGAGAAACAAATCGATCAAAGCAACTGCACAGTCCACCCAAAGAGGGAAAAAAATATTTACAACCAGCACTAACCTCTAACCTTCATTAGACATGAAGCTAACGCTTCAGCAAACTCTGGAGAAGCGAGAGAACATAGATAAACAAAGTCATGCTAGATTCTGGATGTGGCAGGGCGAGACCACGTGACCAAAAGCCAATAGCAAAAGTGAAACAATTCATGCTTTTTTAAACAATCTGACTTATAGTAATGATATAACCATTCATTGTTTAATTATTAAATGCTAATGAAAATAAGTTTAAAATCACCCTATACTTGATATACTTTTTTCTTAATTTGCCTGGTTCCTCTCAAGGTTTCTTCCTCGTGTCAACTGAAGGAGTTTTTCCATGCCACTGTCGCCGCAGGCTTGTTCATTAGGGATGTGTAGGGGGTTGTAGAGAAAACTTTTTAAGACTCCTCCCTAATTTAATTTTACTATGTAAAGCTGCTTTGCAACAATGTCAATTGTAAAAAGCGCAATACAAATAAAACTGACTTGACTTGACTTAATTTGTCCAAATCTCAAATATCTCCCTGAAAACTACACTGATGAACTACATGGATAAGGAAATAAACCTTCAGTGTACGTCATGGTATAGCAGCAGTCTTGCATCATAACAAGAAGGGCCTATACTCGTCTCTTGCATAAAATTTACCAAGAAAGCTATGCATAGTGTAAAAGCATGGATTAATGGATTATAAAAGGATTGCTTTTCTTTTTTTTTTAAACAAAGCACTTATTTTTGTTTATTCTCTGTTTTTTATTTTTATTTTTATTTACTAACTGCCTTGTTAAATTATCTGTTCAACAAGTTCATGGTTTGTCATGCTTCTTATTTCAGCCTTTGCTTCAGGAACATTTAGTTTCCTGCAAGTCTGGCTGCTTACCTGGGGTAAATAATTTGTTTTTGTTCTGTGTGAGTCTGAATGGAGGTCTATGAGCTCTCATTTTTGAGTTTCGGTTTTATCATCAATAATAAACATTAGATTTTTTTAATTACTGTCCATCATCATGCAAGTCAGCAATACAGAAAACATGGCGACAGAATGGCTACGGTAATCCCAGCCACGATACTCATGTATCAACCAGCTATGTAAAACCTTACTTTGGGCTAATATAAATGGGGGAAAAAAGTACTTTGGAATGAATTCGGAGATAGCAGTGGAAATTAGTGGTTTCATGGTGGAATAAAACCATGAACCTAAAATAGCTATGAACCTAAAATAGCTATTAATGGATATTAAATAGCTCTAGAAATATTAATACAGGTTTTTAATGTGCTGATTCCACTCCCCACCCACATTTTACATGCTTCACCCATAATGGAGAGGATAACCATGTTTGTAGGTACTGGGATATAAATTTGACATTCATTAATGAAACAGCTCTATTAAACTCTAACCAAATGTTTCACTATTGGATTTGATAATCGCTGGACGTACAGACTGAGACATTGATATTTTTGAGTAGAGCAGGGTGTGCAGTGGAGTAGGGTTACAGGAAACATTCTAAAAACACCCACTGCAAACACACTATACCCTAAAGGAATTTACAAGTCAAACAGGTGCTGTGTGCTATCTACTCCATAAAGTCATAAACCACAAAGCTACACCCAAGAACATATGAGTCCCTCATATTTGCTTAAAAAACAAAAAAAACCCCAAATAAATAAATAAGAAAACACTGCTTAAACTTACATTTACAAAGTCACCACCTTGAATCATGAAGTCTTTAATAACCCTGCAAATCAGAGGAAGCAGAATAAGGTAAATCTTTATTGCAATGATATGGTTGCAAAAGAAAAACACAGCAATGTATGTGGCAGCTTAAATTCATTAATACATTGTATTGTGGAGCGCTACAGTACAGAGGTAAAGGTTAATAGCTAGCTAACCAACTGAAGTCCTTACATACATTTCTGAATAAAATAAAAAAAAACAATGAATGCATAAAATGTTTGGAAAATTGAGGAAAATTTTTTTGTTTAAATCTGAACAATAGACAATGTACTGTAATTAAGGGTGGTTCTTTAGATGCCAAGCCTACTGTATATTATACACATTGTTCTAGGACTCTATGAACATAAAATGGAATTAGATCAAGCAAATATCCTGTCCTGCCAAAACAAACAATCATTCCAAATCACCAAAAATGGTTTTAAAAGAGCCTTTTATTTGGATAATTTGCATAAGCACTACATATTGTACTGTGTATAATTTGTATGTGACAAATAAATTTGAATTTGATAATTAATGCAGAGACTAATATGTTTTAGCTAGAGCAACATTAACCTTAACTGATGCAGTAAGTAGCTTCTCATTTCTTAAATAACCATGTCGAAAGATGTATCCCATGGTCGTGGATAAGGTGTTTCATTCATTCATTCATTCATTCATTCATCTTCTGAACCGCTTATTCCTACTTAGGGTCACGGGGAGGCTGGCGCCCATCT
>JAOUQZ010000034.1:6562020-6581831 GCA_028564935.1 Neosilurus hyrtlii
TTTCACTGAGTGTCACATCGTTAAATTTCGAGATGATCGAGGGATGAATATTCTATTCAAAAAGGGCAACCATGAAATCTGCACGTTCGTATTATTTATTTACACATTCGTCCTCTTTTCCTTTATTCACTTTCTTCTTCTGACAGTGATAAACTAGCTTGCAATCTTTCATGAGTCATGAATGGCTAGCTGTTTACTTGGAATAGGTCGGCTCCACCTAGTGGATGGATGATGAATTACGTTTCAAAGTAATAGTTGATGCAAAGTATGTATGATTATCATACACTTTAAAAGCTCTCGCGGGACAGAGCTGGAGGGCCGGATTTGGCCCGCAGGTCTCGAGTTTGACACCTGTGTGCTAGAGATTTTTTTTGACCGTCACACTTGCTTCCTCATTCCTCATTCACAGGCAAATCATTTTAAATTTTGTGCTGGAAATGTAATGCTTGGAAATCTGAAATGTTTTTGTACTGACTCACTAATATTCGAGTCGTCATTAGTCAGTGAAAGTTTCAGTGAATTTTTACAGTTTAAAAAGTAGCACAAACTGCAAAGATACACCAAGAACATAAGCCAACACCATAAAATACTGAACTATATACAGATTATTGAAAATACGGAGCCATAACATGATCCCATCTGAAATGTAATACCTGATTGCGCACTTGCCGTTGATGGAAACAGTGTCCAGTGTCGGAGAATTGTAACAGTCAGATGTAGTTAGACATTTTAAACACAAGATAATCTTCAGAATTAAAAAGATTTATGTTTTTAAACATTCTTTGCATATAAAACTTATGTAGGATCAACATTTGATAACCGTTATAATGAACAACTTGCAGATGTTGATGTGAAGATAAAATCAGGGGTACCAGGCACCACTGGGGGCACTGTGTGTTTTGGACCCATGAACTGAAGAAGGCCTGTGGCCTGCCGGTCTGAAATGTCATAATGTCATATATTTGGTCCTCTATTCATTTTATGCAAATTGCTGGACCTCCTTATCATGTACTGGAATTATTTATTGATCATTAACAGCATCAATATGAAAATGAATACAGAAATTGTAAAATATTTGAAATGAGTGATCATATTTCCTTACTTTTAAGACATCTGTAATGCTGAAATGGAGAACTGTCCAATGACATCATCTCTAATAAAATATATATTTACATTGGTAATGATTACACCTATAGCACAGCAATTGTATGATTCACTTCACCATTTAATTTTTGGATGAGTTATGTGACTGTTGTATGAAGAGTTTATTCACTGAAGTGAGTGTAAGATTATTTTATTTCTTCCATTCCACCCTGTACAAGGATTGCTCGATGACATGATGACGCTAAGTGACCTTCAAGGTCACTTAGACAGGCGATAACTACAGGATTAAGAAACAGTGAAGCAGTTGGGTTTTTTTTTTTTTTGCCAAGTCAGCCACAACATAGTAATAAGCCTAAAGTAAACAACCTCAGCAAGTGTAACACCAGAAATTAATGGTGGTGATCAAACAGAAAAGATGGTGAACTTGAAGGTATAAAAAGAGGGGTCTTCATGGACCACTGAGTGTCTAGGAATTAGTCATGGGTGTGAGGAGGAACTTTTGGGGTCCAATCAGAGCTAGAGGATGGTAGAAGGGGTCCGAGGTTCTTTCTCAGAACAACTTCTTTTGTGTGATTAACCGCATGCTTTTTTTCCTAAAATCTAAATAACCACCTGAAAAATGAATCTGGATCTCTTGCGTCATGAACTAGACACTTTTTGCCACAACATATTTTTTATGATATGTAATATTTATTCTTTTTGATAAATAAATATTGTAATTGGCGGATAATTGCTATGGCATCAGGTGGACTAGTCACAACATTGAATTAACTAAGTGCATTTATTTTACCGACCCTGATTAACTGCTGTATTTAACACATGCTTATTCACATAAGGAAGAAGCGACACTGAGAGTGTTTCCCTGCTTCTGCTGCAGCTCACCGTCTCTCCGCTCTCCTCTCCCGTATTTCTGACTGACACGCGGAGAACTGGAACAGATCACAGTTCAACAGCAATCTAAAGACTTCGAGCAAAAATGCTTTTGTCACAGGCCCAGTATCAGATAAATAAATCCCTTGGGTTGAGTTTTCATGGACTTATTATTATTATTATTATTGTGTAATAATTCCAGGCTTCAGGGTGAGTAACTAACTCTTACAGACCAACCAACCGTTGATGACTTTCCTATAACTGCACATCCCACAGTGTGTTATTCCTTATAAAGCATTGCTTACGTGGCATTTGGTTATCCAGAGCAACATAGATTTTACCACATGGATCCACCTGAGCAGTTCAGGGTTAAGGGCTTTGATCAAGGGCCCAACAGTGGCAGGTGGGTGGAACTGGGGACTTGAACAGCTACAGGAAGGCAGTGTATCTTCAAACGGTGGCTGAAAACACTGTTTTACACACAAAAACAACAAAACCCCTGCACACAACACCTACCCACTGAGTTTTTGACTGATGGTATACTTAGTCTGTGTCCTGACAATCCAGTACAAGAATAAATTCACTGATAGTGACTTTAAAGGGCGTCTGATAAACACTGTGAATGTAAATGTGAGTCACAGCGACTTAAAAACACACAGGATGAACCTACAACAGACCGGACCTGGTCATGTTTCTACCATGTTTCGGTTTCAGGACTTGTTGATGGCAATATAAACAGTAACGGTTCGTAAAAGGGGTGTGTAGAAGTAGTGGTTTTGTCTCTGGGTGTTTATTTAGTTAAAGCTTCCCCACGTTGCTTACTGTGCAGCTCTCCGCTGTAAAGGAAACGCTTCAACCCACCGTGAAACCCAACATTAAACCACCCACTAACCTTAACAAAAGCGTCCACATCTTTAAAACCCGGGCAAAACTCTTCGGTCTCCGAATCTGCGGCTTTATTTACAGATTCCTCGCTTTCTTTAGCGCCGTTGTTGTCTTTACTCGTGGACGCAGCCATGCTGACACGTAAAATATCGCGAGAACACGGGACACCAAACGAGATTTTGTCTTCTTCTCTGCTTCGTCATGCGACTATTCGCTTTAGGGTAAACGCCACAGCGCTATCTGTCGGATGAGAAAATACACCGCGTTTCAAAGCAGCGTGTAATATGATTTCTGTGGTGTCTGGCGGCATCTAGTGGCGAGATTACAGATTGCAACCAACTGTAATTTTATTCCTGATCTACCCCCCCACCCCCACCCCAAAGTCAGTATGGTTCTAGGTTTCTGTGGAAACATGATGGAGGCCTAAATGAGAATTAGTCATTAGTATATATAAACACATGTATATATAAACAGCTTATGATTAATTATTTTGGTTAATGATTATAAATTACTCACTCATTTTCCAAACTGATTAGGGGGCAGCCTAATAGTTAGAAAAGCGGCTTTAGGACCAAAAGGTTGCTGGTTCGATTCCTGAACCAGCAGGAAAAAAACCTGTGGTGGTGGAGGGAGTGAGCACATTCATTCTTGCTCCACATTCATGGTTGAAGTGACTAGAGCAAGGCACCTACCCCCTAACCGCTCTCTGGGCACTGCAATGTAATGTGTAGCAGCCCACTGCTTCGAGTGTGTGTATGTGTGTGTGTGTGTGTGTGTGTGTGTGCGCTCACTTCGGGTGGTTTAAATGCAGAAATCCAAGTTTCCCCTGGGGTATTACTACAGTATTAATAATAATAATAGTAATAATTCTAGGGTTGTGGAGAGGCTGGATACTATCTCAGCTGACACTAGGAGAAGGCGAGGTACACCCTGAACTGCTTACCAGACCATCGCAGGGCCAAAACACACACACACAAGGTGCAACTTGGAACAACAAATCAGCCTAATGTGCATGTTTTTGGACTGTGGGAGGAAACCGGAGTATCCGGAGGAAATCCATCCAAGCACAATGGGAACATGCAAGTCCTCTCACAGAAACGCCTGTGCACGGGACTTGAACCCAGGACCACCTTGCTGTTAGGCAGACGTGCTAATCACTACGCCACCATGCCGCCTGTTTATAGATTAATGAAGGCTTACTGATCATGTATTTAAATTTCTGCTAATAACTCCTCTGAAATGTTACACACTGCACCTTTAAAAGGGGAATAATTGATTTTGAAGAAAGATTGCTGAAATCAGAACCTAAAGATGCATGCATCGATTATAAGCCAATACATTTTTGGTCAAATCCAGTGAATATCCTGTTCACTAAAAAAGATGTGGTGAGGAAACAAAGTTTCTCAGTATGAGCTACAGAACACTATTCTACCCAATCAGCAACAGGGAATTTTGTGCTTGTGAAACTCCTTTTAGTGCTCCTTCAGAAGCTCCCCAAATTGATAAACATGCTGTACCAAGGCGATGGCACTAACTAAAACCCCAGAGCCACCCTCCCTCCAAAAACATGCAGATTAGGCTGTTCCAAATTGCCCCTAGGTGTGAATGGGAGAGTAGGAATTGTGTGTGTGTTGGCCCTGTGATGGACTGTAGAGCTGTTCAGGGTGTACCCCACCTCCACCTAGAGTCGGCTCTAGCCTCCCCAAGACCTTTGTCGAATTAAGCGGCCTGGCAAATGAACGACTATTAATTATTACCTCTGCATGACAAACTTGAACTTGTACGAAACAGCTCTACACTGCCATCTGCTGGGCAGTAAGTAGTCCTACACCAAACTCCATACAGCCTTGTCCTTGTCCAGTGCATTGGACACAGCCAGCCTCAAAGTGTGTTCTGCTGCAGACGTATTGTTCTACATTTAATAATTTGTGATGGTACATTGACTCACAGTAGGGGTAGTGGTGGCCCAGTGTTAGGGTGATGGATTACTGATCTGAAGGTCGGCGGTTCAAGCCCCACTATTGACGGGATGTCACGGCTGTCCCCCCAGTGCAGCTAACTGGGTTATCAAATGCCGGCCACGTCTCTCACTGTCTGTGGTGAGAGGCATGAAAAGAACCACTGTTGTGCTTCGTAAAGAGGAGGCTGCATAGTGTTGCATGTGTTTCTGCCCTGCGATGGCCCGGCAAGCTGTCCAGGGTGTACCCTGCCCTCGCCCAGAGTGAGATGGCCTGAGAAGAGGTAGACTCAGAAATTGAATGAATGAATAAATGATTCACAGTAGGAAGGTGCAGTGGTTAGCCCCACAAGAAGGCCTGGGTTCGATTCGACACATCCACTGCATCCCAGTCCATCTCCAGCCGTCTCAACACCTAGTCAGCAGGGACGAGTGAGTGAGGCTGACGACCATGTTCAACTCTCTCTTACTATAATCAAATTTACATGCGAGTCTTTTTCACATTACCACATGAAATTTTGACTTTGAAATTAGGTCGCAGTGACCCATAGTCAGAAGGTTTAAGACCATGACACTAAGTATAACTGATATGAATTGGAAACCGATATGAAAAAACTGCACCCCATCAAGAGTTAAACAGACATTTTTGATTAATTGACATCTGTGATCTTGAAAAATAGGTCAAGGTGAGTCAGTTTAGATAGGCTGGTAGGGTGTGCCTTAAGGACCATTCAACATAAATATAAAATAAATTCATAAAGATTCGGCACTGCTAGAGTCTGCGGTGGATGCACTTCGCAAGGAAAACAGAAACAAATAAGCTAAATTGGGTAAGTAAAAGTTTTCAAGTCATTCATTTATGTAGCTGCATTTCTTCTAATTTCATTTCAAATTCTAATTTGATCTCCATTCCTGAAACATTTCTCTGTAAAACCAGGGCTAGACTGTTCCAGCTTATCAGAGGACGACATCTGGGTGCACTGGCTAGCACTGATTCCTCACAGCTCAGGCTTCCTGGTCTGATTGTGATCTTGATTTATTCTCCTTATGCAGTTTCACGTTTCCACGTCTGTGTGTGATTGTGTGCAGTTTATTTAAATCCTGTCAGCACCGTGGATATCTAACATCTTGGGTCCATTTATAAAGACCTTATAAATGCATGAGTTTCTAAAACTGTGGAGCCACACAGATGGACAATACACCAACTTTAATAGATTCATCATTCACATGTAAAGTAAACCCTGAAGAACACACGCTTAAACTATAAAGGTCTAGGGTGGGACGACACGGTGGCGTAGTGGTTAAAGGGAGATCACACTAGAGGTGGGATAGAAAATCAACTGATTAAAATAGATTTTTTTTTAAATTTACGTCAAAATGTTTTGTGACTCCACATGCAAGCAAATATTTTGTGGCTTAAATACATATATAGAGTGAAAGTAGCTTGTGACTGATTGGCAAATAATTTATGATTGGCTTACAGATATCTGGGGAGGAGAAAAAAGTGAAACTCCCAACGTAAATCAGTCACGTTTTGTTCACTGTTTGTTCTCAAACCATTCACTTTTTATTCACACATTATTAGTGCAAATAAAATACGAAAGATGACAAAATATATAGAATATGGTGGATGCCAGCAAGTCCTAAACTTTCCTCGTGGAAGTCTCCAACCTGTCGCTTTTCTCTGCGAACAAAAAAACTCATCATTTGCGAGCAAAACGACACCTTTGCACCTTCGCATGACATGCGCGGACTGTTTGAGAAGAGTTTAAGGCTACTCCATGTCAGAGCCCCATTTTGTGACATTTGCAGAGATTTCAACCCTTTTGCGATGAGTTTGTGAACTAGGTGACCACAATGTGATGCCGCGAGACAAATTTGAGAACATTCTGAATATGAAAAGCGACAGCTTAGAATTTCCATTCGTTGTCAGTCACTTTTCTATCGCAACTCTAGTGTGATCACCGCCTTAGCACGTTCACCTCACAGCAAGAAGGTCTTGGGTTTGAGTCCCGGGCAATTCTGTATGGAGTTTACATGTTCTCTCCTTGCTTGTGTGGGTTTCCTCCGGGTACTCCGGTTTCCTCTGACAGTCCAAAGACGTACAATAGACAAACTGGCAGTTCCAAATTGCCCCCTAGTGTGACTGTGAGTGAGAATGGTTGTGTATGTGTTTGCCCTGCAATGGTCTAGTAAGCTGTTCAGGGTGTACCCTGCCTTCACCCAGTGACGGCTGAAATGGGCTCCAGGATCAGGTGGAAAGTCGAGGGTGAAAATACATGTCAAAACAAACTAAAGACAGAAAAAATCCCCAAACACTTCTTCAACCTTTTCTGACAAAGAAATGCAGATATCTTTCAGGATCAACACTTTTAATCAAGTATTTAACTCCACTGATTATGTCACATATTTTATCATTAAATTAATAAAAGGCAGACATACTTGAAAATGTCTAATTCATGCAGCTCTTAATTCTCTTCAGACATTTTTTTGTCTCGGACATGGCATTAGAGAACAGCATTAAATAACAGACAGCAAAACAAGGCTGGACAGCAGCGCTACCAAAACGGACACCTGAGGACAGAAAAGAAATCATTCATCAATTATTTATTCCCAGAGCAAGATAGAAGGTTAAGATCATTTACTGAGCTTATATACACGCAACAATAAATTAAAAGAGACGCATACCATCCAATATAACACTGGCACAAGTTCTCGTGTGATGTGGCTTGTTTAATCAGCAGCTCCACTTGCGTCGGGACATCAAGGGTCTCATCGTGGGAGAAATCCCGTCCTACAGTCAGAAACAATTTAGTGTCAGAGTGACGACTGTATAGTAGTGCTTCATGTTTATAATCAGGAGTGGTTAGCATCGTCCACCTCACAGGAAGATGGACCTGGGTTCGAGTCCCGGGCTCAGCGAGGGTGTTTCTGTGTGGAGTTTGCATGTTTTCCCTGGGTTTGCATGGGTTTCCTCCGGGTACTCCGGTTTCCTCCCACAGTCCAAAGGCTTGCACTTTAGGCTAACTTGCTGTGCCAGATTGCCTTTGTTTGTGAGAGTGAACGGTTTGTATGTGTTGCCCTGTAATGGACTGGAAAGCAGTTCAGGGTGTACTCCACCTTCACTCAGAGTCGGCTGAGATAGGCTTCAGTCTCCCTGTGATCTTAGTATGATTAAGTGGTTTGGTCAATAAAAGAATGAATGGTTCAGTGGCTTTTCTGTGTGGATTTTTCATGTTCTCCCAGTGCTTGCGTGGGTTTCCTCCAGGTGCTCTGGTTTCCTCCATCAGTACAAAGACATGCACATTGGGTCACCTGGCAACTTTAGTCTGTTTGGTGTGAATGGTTGGTTATGTTAGTGTACTGGGATTGGCTACTTCCCTTGTCACCATGACGCATTAACGATACGGATAAGGCACGGACGGAAGGATGAATTCCAAATGCTTGAACAAAACAATCCTACTAGGGTACTAGGCTAATCCTACTAGGGTCACGGGGGGCTGGAGCCTATATCAGCCAACATTAGGCAAAGGTGGGGTACACCCTGAACAGCTCGCCTGACCATCGCAGGGCCAACACACACACACACACACACAATCATTCACACTCACATGCACACCTAGGAGCAATTTGAAACAGCCAATCAGCCTAATGTGCATGTCTTTGGACTGTGGGAGGAAACTGGAGTACCTGGAGGAAACCCAGGCAAGCACAGGAAGAAATCCCCAATATCAGTGTAGTGTAATTATAAAGTATTAATTTCAGATTTTTCGTTGGTATTTCTGATGTAGGTGTAGATGATATACATCATATACCTACCGTACCTATTCCAGAAGTCCTAGCAGCAACAACCTGGCTGTCACTTTTAGGATTTTTTAAGAGCAATACAAAGGCCCTCCTCATGAAGAGGTTTAACAGTCCTGTAGGACACTGTGTATACGAGATGGACAATGACTCACCTGTCAGCTTGTCTCGCACCCTGTTAATAATCTGGATGGCTTTCTTGTTCAAGGCTTCAGGTTGCACAAGGCCGTCTCCAACTGCGGGAAAGAAATCAAACCAATCAAAATAAACCCTGATTGAATGAAAGTAATGTTTGGGACCAATCTGACATTTTTAAAAAAATCCTAACATTTTTGATACTGCATCTTTAGGAGAAAGGTAGACTTACTAAACGAGTGAATAGATTCAGGCACGGTGGTTCCTGGCTTTTTGTGAGTGGTTTCTCCCAGATCAATACCCTCCATTGTTTCTGCCATCAACACAAAGTAAACATGTGATTACAACGAGCTAAACCAGATCCCTTTTCCTTCTGTGCATCTTATTCCTTCTCGTCTTTATAATACAAAACTTTTTATTTACTCAGCCAGCACCAAAAACGACTTTGTTCTTTGATGTGGATGATTGGTAGCCATGGCAACAGACTCACCGACAGACTGACCGGCTGAATAGGAGTCAGTTCTGGTCCTTGAGCGCTTCGTACCTTTAGTGTTAGCTAGAAGAAATGTGACAACAATATCCCAGTCCATTATAACAACAGCAACAATAATAATAACAACAAAAACTTAGTTAAGAGATGCACTGAAGTTGCTGGATCCTGAGGCAACTTTCATCTACGTCACTGACACAAAGGGGGCAAATACACAGTATTAAAATCTAAGGGTATGCAGACTTCTGAATAGGGACCATCTTATTATTTTCCTTTGTTTAATGGCTGTGCAGCCGAAATAAGCTTCCTTCGCAGGGTGGCGGGGCTCTCCCTCAGAGATAGGGTGAGAAGTTCAGTCATCGGGGAGGAGCTCAGAATAGAACTGCTGCTCCTCCGCATTGAGAGGAGCCAGTTGAGGTGGCTCGAGCATCTGATTAGAATGCTTCCCGAAGGCCTCCCTGGTTTGGTGTTTGGGGCGTGAGACCCCAGGGTCGACCCAAAACACGCTGGAGGGACTAGAACCCGTTAGAGGGACTATGTCTCTCGGCTGGTCTGGGAACGCCTCAGTGTCCCCCCCGAATGAGTTGGAGGAAGTGGCTGGGGAGAGGGACGCCTGGACCCCACTGCTTAGGCTGCTGCTCCCGCAACCCGACCCCGGATCGAGCGGAAGATTATGACGACTGATTTACTAATGTCTGTGCTATTCTATCATATCTTATTGTTTAATTGAAATGTGTTTTTGCCATTCACACTCACAGCTAGGGGCCAACTGGTAACACCAATTAGCCTAATGTGCATGTCTTTAGAAAGGTGGGAGGAAACACACAAGCACAGAGAGCGCATGCAAACTCCATAAAGAAATGCCCTTGCCGAGCCCAGGACTCGAACCCAGGACCTTGCTGTAAGGTAGCCCCTATGTAGCCCCTATGCTGCCCCCTGTGCCTGGCATCAAAATTTAAAATACGGTGCACATCATCCAAATTCCACCAGGGTGTGTAAACTTATGAGCACAACTGCATTAGAAGCATATTTTTAAATATAATCCGCAGCGATGAATCATACAGCTATCATACAATCTACAGATACAGATATCATTTCAGATGCTTATGTTAGCTTCTTCACAAATCTGATCTGTTGCTTCATTTATAATCCTATAAATGAATAAGTTCCCATTCTTAATCAAACTCTTCTTATCCCAATTACATACAATCCAAGGAGGAATAATGAGAATAACTGTATTGTGCAACATTTTGTTCATTATCTTAAAGTCAGCGCTCAGGAACATCCTGATCATGTACGGTCTACATGCAGACTTGTTCTCCTTTAGCTCTGTATTGTAGAAAACAAACAAGAGGCGTTCACTTACTGTCCATAAGCCTCCAGTTGAGTAACGGGTCATAAACAAAGGCCTCCAGCACGGCCATGACGCTGTCTCTGTGCTCTCGCAGCACCTCCATCACTGTATGGCAAGTAATCCGGTAGTTTCCATCCAAACCAGTCACCTGAGAACACAAAAAAAGTCTGTCTGTTAGTCAGTTACTCACGAGCTGCTTAATCCTACCAGGGTAGAAGGGAGGCTGGAGACCATCTCAGCTGACACTCGGCAAAGGCGGGGAAACCAGGTACTATAATGTCTTAGTGATATTCCAGATTATAAAGTAATCATAGTCACTCATCCTACCTCCATGGCATTTGTCAGCATCCTAGTCAACCTGAAGGGGATTTTCTCTGGGAATTTCTCTCTAGTCATGGCAACCTGAAACACAAATCCGAAATTTCACTTGAAGGCAAAACGACAAATGATATCGACATTCTGTTAGACCTGGGAAAGCGTTTACCTCGAAACAATCTCCGAAGTCAATGTGAAGGATCTTTCCACTCAGCCGGTCCAGCATCAGATTAGAAGGATGTCTGTGTGTAGTAAGAAAACATCATGACTTACAGAATGTTGTTAAAATACCACATTGTCGGGTGTGCTGTTTTAGAAAAGTAATCAACAACACGGCTGTGTAAAGTGAGCTGAGAGAAAGTGTTGGCACCCTGTTCTTGAGTAACAGTTATGTGCGGAAGGTGAAGTGGATACCGATGAACAGTAACAAAACTGTTCAACCCAGGAACACAAAATGCATTCATTCATTCACTGAATCACTTCATTCTTTTAGGAAAGTAGAGAGGCTGGAGCCTATCTCAGCCAATAGTGAGCAAAAGCTGGGTTCACCGCCAGACCCCCGCAGGGCAACACATGCACAACCATTTGGAACAGCCAATTAGCCTAATATGCTTCTTTGAGAGGAAACCGGAGTACCTGAAAGAAGCCCATGCAAGTACAAGGAGAAATGCAATCTCCACACAGAAACGCCTGAGCCTCGCCTGAAGTCCTGAAGCGGATATGCTATATCACTATGCCAGGATATAAGGTCCCACTGTTTTTTGTTTTTGTTTTTTTATTTATACAGTCATCTTTAAAAGACAGAGTCATTAACACATACACAACAACTTAAGAACAGAATAGAGTCAGTTCCTCATGAAGAGAGTAAGAAGGCTGCAATACTCCTTAACGCAGGTTGTTAACCATCATAAAACACGAAGAAGAAAAGTAAAAGGGGTGCATGACACAGCGATTACACAAAGATGGTGAGATAAGTGGCTCTGGAATCTTTCGCTTAAGTGGCTTTCATGAAACAACGACCTGAAGAAACAAACATAAACTGATGAATAGATTCCCAAGCACTGGGCAGAATAAATTGACAACGAATGAAAAATCTAAACCAATTTAAAACAAGATCAGAACAATTTGAAAACGTCTCACTAACAAACCAGAGCAGATACTGAACGAATGTTACCGAATGTTTTAACGGATGGCGAACGTGCTGTGCAATCGCTCGCTGTATTATCCGCAAATTTAAACTGGTCACCTAATCTTTGAACCCAGGTATTAAAAACATTAAAAAATTTTTTTTTATCTCAGTCGCAAAGACGCAAGGCTCCAGCTCTTCATCTTAACTACCCAAACCTTCACCATAAGAAGCAATTGAATGCTAAGAAGCCTCAAAATCCAAGTCTTCCCGACCTCCATCCAAACGAGCTCACTTGGGGTGGACGATAACTAACCGCAGCGTTACGTCAGATGAACAAAATGTTCCCATAGCACATATGAAGCTTTCTGGCTGCTTACAGGTTGCTTACTGGCATACACAAAAAAATTTTAACGAATGGAACTTACAACAATATAAGGGAATTTATTACATAAATAACAACGGATTCAAAACATACTTCAGCTTATGGCGGGAAAAATGACAAACATTTTCCATATGCTGGGCCAGTTCTTTATAGTGTGAAGGCCACTTTAGGTCTAGAGGAGCTGAAACCAAATGTGTGTGTTTGACCTATTCAAAAAATAAGGGTACACGATCAATGGGTGTTTATCCACATCTGACAAAACAATCGTCCTTATTCAGTGTTTATGGATGTATGCCATTACGGAGAGTAGTGTTTTTGCTGGCACCGTAACCTTGTTAGCATCTGCAGAGTTGAAATATTCTGCAAAAATCACGGTGGAACCCTGCACAACAGCAGCCACAACTTTGGCTTGTTTCACTACCAATCTGCTCTCTGGAAGTAAAATCACATGCACAGGTCACATGGATGCAATCCAGTAATACAGTACCAGACAATAAATAAAGACACACCTGGGTGGGTGTGTCCAAAACACTTGACGGTACTTTAGAGGATATCAGACATTTCTTTGTTAAAAGCCTATATATGGCACATCAGCCATGTATCTCATTGTGTAAGGTGTTTCTACAAATGCAAACAGATACGAATAGAGCTATACACCCCATTTGACCAATAAGAACAGAGAATTCAAAAGCTACAAAATAAAAATTTTTAAAGTGTCATTATTGTCATAAGTATGACTCTACCTGTCTCCAAGTCCTAGGATATACCCCACCATGGACATCACTGCAAGGGAGCGAGTGTAATTGGTTCTCCTGTCAAACCACACCTGCAAAAAGAGAACTCGTTACGCATCTCTTACGCCATGATATGCTATATGGAAGTAAAAAAATGTAAAGTTGATTTCAGTATACATTGATATTATTACAACATGCAATAAATACAGTGCTGTGAAAAAGTCTCTGCCCCTTTGTGATTTTATTTTTGCTTTATATTTATAATACAACTGCTTCTGATCACTCCAAACTCATTCATTCATTGATTCATTTTCTGAACCGCTTAATCCTAATTAGGGTTGCGGGGAGGCTGGCTGCTCGCCAGGCCATCCCAGGGCCATCACTCCAAACTAATTTAGTATAATATAAAAGACAACGTGAGTAAACAAAATACACCGTTTTCAAACAATTTAGCAATTTAATAAAGGAAAAAACCCTCACCAACACGTGAGGTAATTGCCCCCATCAGCACCAAGAAGTGAAAAGCACTTTCAGAAACAAAATTTATTTAGAGATCATAAACAATTAAATGTTGTGAGTAAAAAAGAGGAAATAAGAAAGAGGGTGGGGGACTTTTTTTTACAGCACTGTATATTGAGAAAGCATGTCCTAATACATTTGTGGAGTATTCTAAAGGGGCAGAAGTGCAAAGATAAAATAACAGACCTCTGAGCTGGGACTCTTTAGCCACAGCAGCTTGGCAAGGTCATCTCCAGCAGTGTTGTTCACTGCATGCTCAAATACCTCCACTTTCTCCATAAGAGTTAAGTGGTCGTAGTCCGGAGCCATCTGGGGGACACACAATTAACAATTACTGACTGAAGGTGAGGTGGACATTGCTGAATAGTCCCTGAGACGGAACGCCAACCAAAACAACCACTGAGCCTGATTTAAATAATTGTTTAAGCATATACTGCATGGAAACATAATAAAAGCAAATTAAACTGAGATTTTCATGGTTCATTTTTATAATTTTAATGGTTTCAAACATTCTCCTGAGTCTGCAGGGTGGACGGGTCATTCAGTCGCCCAATCTCATTGGGATCATTGGCGTACCCTGAGCATTATGCGGTGCTCGATATTCAGCAAGATCTTCTTTTTCTCACGGTAATCACGAATCAGCGCATGCAGCGTGTCACAGTGAGGAACCCAACCAATCAGGCCAGAGTTAGTGGACAAGGGAATCACGGCATACCGCTGGATACTATACATGGACACACAAACACACACACAACTCAATCATGGTAGTTAAAAGAACCACATTTATATACTCATGACTGACCTGACTGTTTTTAAAAACTTATGCTGAGTCTTATTTACAACCTCATTTTCAATCCTTGACCAGTGAATCATTTCAGCTTTGCTCTTTTCTTACTGATCGAATCAGATGAGCTCTGTGGTCAGATGTGGCTCAAGTGAGTAAAACTTCACTTTATCGGGTTATACATGTATGTATTTGTGCTTTTAAAGTTGTTTAAGCCTTATTTGCCACTGCGCGTATGCTGAACCTGAATTACACCTGGTGAGTCAATGACTCCTTCAGTCACTACCAAGATGAATCTTTCAATCCTTCCTTGTGTTTAGTGAATAAAGTGTCAGTGAGATCAATGAGGTCTTGTTCAGGATTATTCAATCAGAAGAGTTGAGTAACAATTAAATAAGCTGTTTTATCCTGCTCAAGCTGTTAATTCTCACTATAGAATGTTTCATGCCCCGACCGTACATTTGGCCAAACCATATAAAAAACAAATGAACTGGTGAATCAATCTAAAGGTGAATCTTTTAAATGAATGAATTGAAATGACTCAACTGACTCACTTCTACTGCAAATCTGCTTGACCATTAACCACTGTCTCTTTCTCTAAACACCAATCATCAAAAGATGACATACCCCTCCCTGGCCTCTACAGGTCAGAAAATATGAATTGCAGGAATCCCAAAATATCAAAAGGCACAACTACACTGCCTAGTAGACGAAACTGCCAAGTTTGATGAAGAAATCAAGTTCTGGCCTGGAATTGAAATAATTACGGACAAATGGACGCTCAGACACATACTGATGACTATTCACCTCCCCCACCCACACACACTATATGTTGGGGGGGAAATTATCCAACAGTTAGCAAGTGAAACAAGGTCCAAGCACTTACAATAATATTTCTCGGATTTACAATATGCACCTCTATATAAATATACCAAACATAAAGGTATCAAAAGACTGTATTTCTGTAAAATATGAATGCAATAATAAAATTGATTGCCGTACCTCAGATTCTTGCGGAGAGATGCTGGGTCATTAGCCAGCAGGGTGTTGACAAGCCCAAAGAGTTGCATGACTCTCTCATCTTGCCGTAAGTCTTCGTGACCCTTAAGCAGGAACATGAACTCGTGCCCGTTGCTGCCTAAAGGGAGCAGGAAAGAAACAGTTAAAAAAATAAAACAGATATGATCTCACATACACTTCATTGGCATAGAAATAACCATGAAGCATATTACACAGATCTACTAAGCCCAGATGTTTCCATAAGTTTTGAATCATGTTTCACATTAAATCTAAGTTAAACACTCCACAGGGTTCAGTGAGGACAAATAAAATGACATTTGTGGAAAGATTGCTAAGCTACAGGGTACAGTAAAATCTTAAAAGCAGTAAATAATACCTACTTACAGCATGCTGAACAAATTCAATAAAAGATACAGCAAACAGACCAACTCTCTTTTTTCAGCAGCTGCTTCAAACTTTCCTGCTAGTTTGAAGCAGATTTCTTTGTATTACTGAAACAAGTTACAGCTCTCCAAGGGCAGACAGGGACAATGGAGGTGTTCAGAGCAGCCATTAAAAGCTAACGCAGCAGAGCATGCGTAATGGAAAAAAAAATGATGGTGCGAGACGACCCGAAAAAGGCAGACAGACGGAGCTGTCAGCACTCAATGAGAATCCCAGACAGATAAATGCACTGTCTGGCGAAAAGTAAACTCTGTTCAGAGAATGAACCTGGGCTGCTGGATCAGCAGGGAACATTAGGGAATGTGTGTAGGCTTGTAGGGTTGCTGCTGTGCCCTATATAATGTGTTTGCCCAGTGGCTGGGTGGGAAGCATAATACATCTGATCTGACTGAACAAGGCAAAAAAAAGATATATATAATGATCTTATCTCAGGTAGTAGGAAGTAGGTAGGAAGTAAATCTGATTATCAGTAATGTGCTTAGGCAATCTCTAAATAGTTTCCAAGATGGAACCTTGAGGTGACTATTCGATTCAGCAACACCCACCAAGCCTGAGGCGAATAATTGTTTAAGTATATACTACACAGGAATATAAAAAGTAAACTGAAGCACAATTTTAGTGTTTATTTTTAGATATTTACTACAATGGGCAGCGGTGGCTCAGTGGATAAGGCTCTGGATTACATATCAGAAGGTTGGCGGTTCAAGCTTCACTACCATCAAGCTGCCATTGTTGAGCCCTTGAGTAAGGCCCTCAACCACCAACTGCTCAGTTGTATAAATGAGATGTAAGTAAAACGTAAGTCGCACTGGATAAGGATGTCTGCCAAATGCCATAAATGTAAATATAAATGTGAAACTGCAGAGGCAGGTTAGATGAGCTCTATGTGCTCCGAGCAGAGCTACTCGCTGTGTAACTAACGGCGTCTTTTTGAATCCATTCAGAGATTTAGTAGCCTATATACCATATGGAAACCTAAGTAAACCTTGCCCATAAAATGTGATTTCAAAGTCATTAAAAGTTTTAGTATATACTACATGAAAATACAAGAAAAGGAAACTAAAACAAGAGGTTTGTTTATTTACTATTTTTCATGCAAGCACAGGGAGAACATGCAAACCACACAGAAACGCCCAAGCCCAGGTATTGAATTCAGGACCTTCTTGCCCTGAGGTGGGCGTGATAACTACTATGCCACCGTGCCGACACAATTTTAAGAAATTGTTACTTTATTGATAGAGTTAAATGCAGATTAAAAAAACCCATCATATTGCACTTTAATGAACAGCCACTTATAGACTACAGATTACATTACCAGATTTGGTGCTTCTCAGGTTACCGGTTACATTAAAAATAAATTAGTTAAATAAATGTTCTAAATAATCAATCTGGGTTTCAATTCATAAAATACATTTTTTTGTGGACATGGCTAGGCTGAAAGCGCTAATTCTGAAAGTGGATTAAAATCCTCAGCAGCTTCAGAAAAAAAGCTGAAGTGGCCTCTGCAGAGTCGGTTTGTCTCTGCAGAATGTAATATTTTATTCAGCACTGGCCATGACAAAATTCAATTTTCCACAGCACAAGGATTTTATTTCACATTTATTTAGCTTTAAAATTCCAAAAAGATTTTTCTTTTTTTGGGTAGGGGTTGATATTAGCCTGAATATTTTTCAGTTAGGTGTAGAAAGGTCTTCATCTACTCTGAATAACAGTATATTCAGACTAACATTTACACAGTTTACATTTCATCATTTGCCTTACCCATGATGGTCAGCTTGCGTGGTCTTTGTTTCGAAGTGATGACCTGTAGTGAAGGTGCGATGGACTGGATGCGTATGATTGGCTGGTTGGGGTCATAAGTGCCGGGTACAGCAAGCTCCAGGTCACGACACATGAGAAGTTTGGGCGAGACGTACTGTAGCTCCAGAGATGTGAGCTGAGGACAAAACGATATAAAAGCATGTTAGCACAGGTTATCTCACTCCATCGGCTACACTTCACTTTTCAGTTTTGTCAATCTTCAGGCGCTGTTTTCCTTGGCTTGAGCCAGAAATATAAGTGTAATATAATATAATAGTTTTCACAGAAGCTAAGGCAGTGAAATTCACACCACCTGAAACAACATCACTGAGCAACATGATCCCCTTCTTAAAAATTCTGTTTCTTGTTACTAAAGTTGAGGGAAATATCCTGGAATATCGCACTGTGAAAATAAAAAGCTTCATGTAGGTGACAGACTTTGTTTTGACTGATTGGGGCAAATAAAATTTTTTTCTAGAAACAACGATACAGGATGACTATTAATATAAATTATAAACAATAGAGAAATGTTCTGACTGAGAAAGGTGCATTGACAAATTGTGCTTTTAGAATATTCAATAATATAGTTTATACAATATGTAAAAAAGTTTACATAAATGTTTAAAAAACGTTTTACGAAGTGAAAGTGCACTCAACGGCGATGGCGCATGCTCATGTGGTCATGGACGCCACAACAAAATCAAATTTATGGCTTTAAGACATTGGCATATGTATGTTGCTCCTAAATACTGGTGGGATTAGCATTGTAAGTGAATTAATACTTAAAATACTGGTGGGATTAGCCCTGCTATTGCATTTATAATTTAAATACTGGTGAGATTTACCTTGCGATTGTATTTATAATGAAAATACTGGTGGAATTAGCCCTGTTATTGCATGTTGACCCACCTGTGGAAGCTGCTTGGCGATTCTGCGGAAGACATGATAATAAAGGTCCCAGGCCTGGGTCAAGTCCTTCACGTTACCTGAGCGCATGTACTTCCTGCACCAGTCCTGCGCTTCCATCAGATCACGGCCATATGCCTGTGAATACACAAGCTTGCTTACAACAGGGCAGTGTAAGAGAATGTGTACTTCTATTCTTACTGTATATAAAAATTCAACAGAAATATGTAACTAACTAAATAAATAAATAAATAAAACACTACTCTTAAATAAGCTGTTTAGTTACAGCAGGTAAGCCTGTATTCAATGAGAAAAGTACCTGATTGAAAGAGGTCTCTTTGAGGGTTTGAGGTCCTCTCTCCATCATTGCATGTAGGGGCTCCAGCACAGCAAACATTCCCTTGACGTTCCTTTCACCAAAGTACAGCCGGGATGCCTCCTCCAAGCCCTCATGCCACATCTCATGCCACAAAATGGCTACCCTGATCAGCTCCTCACTCACCTGCAAAGGCAAAAACACTACATTTAATTGTTATATAACGGACATGGTCGGCTGAGATGGGCGCCAGCCTCCCCGCGACCCTAATTAGGAATATGACATGACATGACATAACGGACATGTAAATTAGTGAAGTACTGAGTTGGAGGATGTAGACGTTAAATATTTAATGCTAGACTAAGTTAAATTAAGCTAAACACTTGTTTCAATAATGATAATCATTGAATACTAAAAGCTTTAGGCTTTAGCCACTTCCCCAACCCTTTCATCAAGTTATACTCAATTTTCCAAATGCAGCCACTCTTCAGTATGTTTACAGAGATTACAGTCACTAGATGAACATACAAAATTCCAAAGAAATGGCCATATTCAGGCAGACATCAAGGCTAAGTACTATATTTAAACTTAAACACTAATTTAACAAAAAAGTAATTTCACATAAAGTGTGGCTGGATAGGGCGGCACGGTGGTGTAGTGGTCAGCACATTCGCCTCCCAGCAAGAAGGTCCTGGGTTTGAGTCCGTATCTGTGTGGAGTTTGCATATCCTTCCCGTGCCTGCCTGGGCTTAAAAATATATTTTTTTGTACTTTTGTGTGTGTGTGTGTGTGTGTGTGTGTGTGTATATACACACACACACACACACACACACACACACGTACACACACATATATATATATAT
>JAOUQZ010000034.1:6581931-6598452 GCA_028564935.1 Neosilurus hyrtlii
ACACACACATATATATATATATATATATATATATATATATATATATAAGCATTTTGCTATTTTGTTAGTGTTAGCATATTGCTAATCTATAAACTTGATGTACTGTCAAACTTAAGCTGTTCAAACTTAAAATAACTTTATTATTAATTTGTAAAATGAGTACCTTTGCTAATAAATGTTTATCAGTGGTATTGTGAATACTTTTGTAAATGATTGGATATATTTTAGATACTGTAACAGCGCTGACAGTATGCTACAAAGCAACACAAAACAAAAAAAACAATTCCAGCACCCGCAGCACTCTTATGTACAGTAGAATATATCACAGTAACAGCTCTAGCAGACAGTTCATATAATCCAAACATATTAAAGCATAGGCTAAAAATATAGGATAACACATAATAAAAATCAAATATGCTGAAGTTTGACATTTATGAAAGGAGACTCCAGTGCTAGCGCTGCCGAATTCTCTGTAAATTTTATTCCGGAAGACAGTCTTCAGGACTGAGGACTGTGTTTCTGGTTTCTTCTAACAGGCAGCACTTCTTCTGTTCTGAATTGCAGTGAAGAGGTTAATTCTCCATTCAGATCTATTTATCCATCTCATTCGTACTCCTTTCCGTCACTTCCTTTCCCATTGTATATTTGTGTTTTTATGTTTGTATGTTCATACCATGATGGCTTGCTGGACCAGGGTGTTGCAATGTTCACACATGTTCTTCAGGATTTTATTGGCAGCATTGTGGCGAGCTGTAGTGGTAGATTTGGATGCTACAGTCAGTGGGTAGATCAAAGCCTGCAAAGGTAAAAACCAAGGACCCGTAATTTGGAAGGCAGAACTGAATTTGAGAATTTTTAGAATATAAAGAAGTTTTAAAATAGCTTTCAGATAATAAACAATAAAGTCAGACAGCTGTTCATGTGTTCATACTTTAAGAGTTTTGCTTTCTTCCAACTTTCTTCCAGCATTCTGGGAGATTTTAGAGCATATTTTTTACACTTATTTATGGAAAGCAGTATGGGTAAAACTGCTAATATTTTATTATTCTATAGCAAAAATGACTAGACATTCACCCAGAGAGTGCAAACCTCCACCAAGGTGGGGCAAATAAAATTTTCAATCCAGGCTTTATTTTACCCTATTTCATCTTGCAATGATTAAAAATCCCTCCTGGATCTGAAGCATGTATAAAATTTAATCAGGTCTTCGTTGGCCTAAGAACCACATTTAGTTAAAATTTCATGGAAATCTGTCCATTAGTTTAAAAGACAAAGCACAAAGACACAAACGACCCTTGGTGGAGGTATTCCCCCAATGGTGGAGGTAATTACTGGACAAATAAAAGATTAACTACATTAAGAGATGCATAAAGTACCACAAGTATGAGTGCCAGGTTGTGTAGTGCAAAATATCTGGTACATTCAGTTACCTGCGGGTGGTAGCGCCCAATGTCAGTTAGTAACTGATGAATGAGACGTCCCACCAGCGGGCGAGGGGTATCGATACGAGCTATCAGCTGAGGAATCACCTGATGCAAAGAAAAAAGAGAAAGGTCAAGAAGAAGAAAAGAGGATTGTGTACATGCAAAAAAGTGATTAGAGAAACTATACCTGTAGCCATGTATCTATTTGTATAGTTTTGATTCCTTCCACAAGAGCTTCATTGACTTCAGGCCAGTGGCCATAATCAAACCACAATGTCAAAACTCTGCCACATAGACGAGGATCACATTAAACACCACAAAAAAGATGGAATACAGATCAGTGTGGAATCTAAAGATTATGGGTACACAAGAGGGCACCCTCTCCACATAATACACAACTTAAATCATCAGCATGTTTGATTTGTGTGTTAGATCACCTCAGCGTGTCCTGCAAGTTGTTTCCACGTGACAGGGATATAGAACGGAAAAATCCTTGTACAGCAGGAACCGTGTACAGCAGCAGAGTCTTGGACAAATCCTATTCAAAAAACAAAACATCCAATCAACCCATAGAAATATAAGTAACTGTTCATTTCACCCTCACTCAGTCATTAGAGGAACCGTCTAATCCTATTAGGGTTGCAGGGAGGCTGAAGCCTATCTAAGCTGACACTGGGCGAAAAAGAGTACACCCTGAACAGATCGCCAGACCATCGCAGGGCGACACATTCACAACCATTTCCACTTACACCTACAGGCAATTTGGAACAACCACTTAGCCTAATGTGCATGTCTAATTGTGCATGGACTGTCCGGGAATTTGTCACCATGATTAGAATGACCGTAACATTTCCTTACTGCTTCAGGCATGTAATTCTAGAAATTAAGTCATACACACATGAATCTAATACATTAAGCTAATAATAAATGGCTGCACTGAACAAAAAACTGAACAAGAAACATGTTCTTTACCATTGAAATTCATGTTAAAAAAGTGCTGTCAATTCATCACTGTACTATTTACTGATACCAAAAACACTGAAATCACAATGTTGGCCCACAGTTACAAAAACATTTCTTCCAAAATAACGATTGTTTAAAACTGCACCAGGAGCAGCAAAAATGGCTGAACTATGACCTTAATCAGAATATGCACTTAACAGCCATTTTAATTCGAACAGCTATACATGAAATGATGGAGGTCAGTCAGGCACATGGCAGTAGCACAGTGCATAAAACCATGATGATCATTCCATAACTTCAGATATATTAATTATCAATTGTTTGCTGAAGGTGAGGTGAATTTAATTCAGCGATATCCACTGAACCTGAGAACCAGCGACATCCACTGAACAAGATGTTTATGGTTGGATTCTTCCATTTTGAAAATGATCACAGATGCAGGTGAGCTCTGTGTATAAGAGCTGTGTAACAGAATCTCTTTAGACTCTTTAATTCTCAGTAAGAGTTTAATTATATACCATGTGGAAACTTAAAAAAAAAAAAAAAAAAAAAAAGAACACTAAAACAAGACTATTATAGTTTATATTCACATATTTTAACCATGAAAAGACAGGTCAGGTGAGCTCTGTGCTGCAAAGCTAACTGAAGTGCTACTCATTCAAAGTTTAGCACATACTACATGTCCTCTGAACATGTGTTTAGTATATACTATGCAGAAACATGCTAAAAAAATAAAGCAATTTTGGGTTTAGATTTTTTTTTTTACATTTTAAAGCGTGATGATGCCACCTGCTGCAAGTGACAGTGTCAAACTGTGTTTGTTGTTAGCATTATCCACTCTGAATAATATTTCTGAGATTAGTGGACCAATCAGATTGTGTTGTTCCCATGTAGTATAAACTCATTCACTCATTTGCTGAACTGCTTAATCCTATTATGGTTGCAGGGAAGCTGGAGACTATCTTAGCCAACATTGAGCAGCTCACTAGATCATCGCTGGGCAACACACACAACCATTCACACTCACATCCACTCCTAAAGGCAATTCGGAACAGCCAATTGGCCTAATGTACATGTATGTTTTTGGACTGTGGGAGGAAACCAGAGTACACGAAACAAACACAGGGAGGACATGCAAACTCCATACAGAAGTGCTTGAGACCAGGATTCTCTCCCTGTGAGGTAGATGTGAAGAAGAATGACTTGGAAGAGGTGAGGGGAATGAGGTAGATAACTAAGTATATGTTAATAGCAAATATTTAGATGGTTTTTGGATATGGAACGACTACTGATGCCAAACAGACTGGTTTGAGTATTTCAAAAGTGCTTTTTCTTGCCGTTTCATGCACATGAATAAATAAATACAGATGGTGAGAAAGAATCCTGCAGGAAGAAACAAGCTCTTTATGAGGTCAGAGGAGAAACACTGGGCTGCGGCAATTTAAAACATCACGTTTTGGGCTCCCGAGTGGCGCATCAACAGGTTCGAATCTGCCACAGCCATCCGTGACCGGGAGTCCATGGGAGCTAACTGGCCAAGCTCTCACGGGAGGGAGGGATGGCATACACTTACTTCCCTGTCACTCACAGACACCACCAGCCAATCATGGGCGTCTGTGAGCTCATTTGTACGAGGGATAGCACTTTCTTTCCGAGTGTGTTAGGCCGACCCCAAATACGCATGCGCAGCAGTTCGAAAAAAGGCGAGCGGTAGCATCACATGGGCATCACTGGTTGGTGGTGGTCGTGTGATAGGGATCACCATTGGAAATGACTAAATTAGGGAGAAAATGGGGGGAAAAAATCCAAAAAATCATCACGTTTTACAACCATGAAGAACAGAAAAGCATCTCAGAACACAAAGTCTCTCACAAAGCCTCTGAACTGTAGCCTCAGATTCTTGCTCGTGATTGTCAGGGTGTGTTCTTCTGCTGTTGTCATCCATCCACCTCAAGGTGTGTTTTCAGATGTTTTCCTGTTCACCCCTTGTATACAGACTGGTTATTTGAAATGTCATAGCCTGCCTGATAACTTCATCTAGTCTGGCTATTCTCCTCTGAATATGTGCACCACTCTAAACTATAAACTTGAGCAACTATTCGTTGCGAAAATCCAATGAAATCCTTAGTTTCTGACAAACCAGTCCATAATGGTACCAACTACCATTTTACAGAGAAAACATAGCCCCGATTCTAATATTTGACATCAACAAAAAGCTCTTGTGCTGTACATGCACGACTGTCTGCACTGCATTGCTTTCACATGACTGGATAAATGCATAAATGAGCAGGTGCTCCTAAAAACTGGCCACGACTGTTTGTACACTACCTGAAACTTACCTCATTGACTTTTTTCTGGCCAGGCGAAGGCACTGGGCTGTGATCAGCACTATCAGCTTCACTATCACTGTTGCTGGCTTCGCTGTTGGCGCTAGCACCACTGGCGCCGCTAGCGTGCCGGAGCTTCTTCTCGTCCCGTCCTTGGTTTTGGTGCTTGTAGTGTAGCACGGCTTCGAAGTTCATTACAGCCCAGGCGTGCCAAGCCTGTGTGGGTTACAAACAATGTGCCGTCACTAATAACTCTTAACCAACTTGAGCCCATGGAAGTCCTGTGTCCCTTGAGTCCTGTGAAGTATGAAAGCTCACCTTGTACCAGTTGCGGTCATGCTCCGTGGAATGACTGTAGTACTGAAGAACTTTTGGTATGGTGCTTTCGTTTATACCTTGAAGACTCAGCTGCCATTCACCTAACTTTAAGAAACACCTGCATGGAAGGAAGAGCGAGCAGTTAGTCAGAGTGTGGAAAACATTGGGCAATAGGAAGGGAGGCCTTTTGTGACCTTCCAACTTTCGCATCAGAAAATAAGGGAATTTATTTATCCAGCTGTGAACTGGTGAACTGAAGTCCTTGAGGATGCTCATCTTTTATTTGATTCTTTCAATGGTTCTGCTGTCTCTTATTTGCTAGAATAGTCCTACTATACTCAAAAATCCCTACTGACAAACAAAAGAACGTCATCCCACCTCCATTTCCTGGTTTCAACACAAAGGTCTAAAGTGCAGATCTCATTTCTTAGTCATCTTACTTCATTGCCATGTTTTCCAAAAGCTCACATCTATTTAGAAAATCAATTTTCCAACAAGGTCATTAACCAAAATGAACGAAAGACGACGAGCTGTCATACAGAAGGAAACAGTGTAAAATGGGTTTCGGTACGTTTGATGTACCGAAGTTGGATACAACTATGAAGTGACGGAGTGGAACTTACTGAACACTCCGGAGATGCTTTTTTTTTTACTCACATGTGCAATGAATCCTGTATTTGAGCCAAACTCTATTCAATTTGTTCTTCCTTTGACATAAATCTTGTACGTGCTGGGAAGAACACGTGAGTCAGACTGTTTATGAGAGTGCGAGCCGGAGGTATGGCCACTGTCTCTGTGAAACGCAGAGAACTCCACAAACACTGCGCTGTACTGTCTACTGTGCCAAGCCACAAAGTTATGCAATTCAGTTTAGTCATATACAGATCATGGTGCAAAGCTACCGCACTTTAAGCCTGAGTAAGAGAGGCTATGAACGAGCGCCAGGACACCAATAACCGATCTCGTCAGGCCAAGGAAACAGTGCAGTGAAAAATTTCTACTGGCAGGTTCTTTGTTTGTTGGGTCAAATACTGTTCAGGTTCTTAGGTGCAAATAAGCATGCCTTTACTCTATCCATCAAGTAAACAATAGACAAAGGGCTCTGCTTTAATACCACTTGCCTACGATAGAATGATTGAGCAGCAAATTGCTCAGGATGCCACATATCTGGCATAATTTCAACTGCAAGGCAAACTATGCTGATTTTTTTAACCATTCTTATCTGGTCACCAGGATGACTGGGGGGGTTGACTCTGAAAGGTAAATATATAATTCATCTTAGTCACCACAGAACAGTTCTGATAATGTCTACAGGCATGCTGTTTACCACAGGGATCAAACAACAGGGCCACTTCCCTAAATTTCGACATCACCGAAGGCTGAATAATCACTCAACAGCTATTCAAAGTCTGAAATCTGCATGGCCATATTAATTGTTTATGCTAGCTTGAACCTTTTTCCTGGGTCATTAATGGCTAGCTGTTTAATTGGTTCTACCTAGTAGATGGATGATGAATTACGTTTGATGGTAATAGCTGATGCAAATATTGTACAATAATCATTATCATCACCATATTCTTCCGCTTGTTCTGGGGTCGGGTCACGGATGGCATCAGCCTAAGCAATGAGGCTCAGATGTCCCTCTCCCCAGCCACTTCCTTCAGCTCTTCCGGGGGGACACCAAGGAGTTCCCAGACCAACCGAAAAACATGGTCCCTCAAAGTGTTCTGGGTCGGCCCCGGGGCCTCTTCTCGGTTGGATATGTCCGAAACACCACACCAGAGAGGCGTTTGGGAGGCATTCTAATCAGATGCCCGAGCCACCTCAACTAGTTCCTCTCAACACAAAGTAGCAGTGGTTCTACTCAGAGGTTCTCCCGGATGGCCGAGCTTCTTACCCTATCTCTGAGGGACAGCCCCGACACATCGAAGGAAGCTCATTTCAGTCACATTTCGGTCACTACCCAAAGCTCGTGATCATAGGTCAGGGTTGGAAGGTAGATCGGCTGGTAAATTGAGAGCTTCGCCTTTCGGCTCAGATTCCTCTTCACCACGACAGACAGGAACAAACTCCACTCTACAGCAGAGGCTGCATTGATCAGCCTGTCAATCTCCCGTTCCATCCTTCTCTCACTTGTGAACAAGACCCCGAGATACTTGTACGATAATCATATACTTTAAAAGCTCTCATGGGCCACATAAAATGATTTGGAAGGCCAGATTCTTCCCGCATGCCTTGAGTTTGACACTTGTGGTTTAATGCATTGGACACATGCTGACACCTTTATTAGGACAACCTGTACACCTGCACATTCCTGCAACTATCCAATCAGGTGGTAGCATTTCATGCACACCAACATTTAGTGTGATAGGCAAAGTGGGGTAAAGAATAAGGGCAGTGGTTTCTCAGGTACAGTGTTGGTTCTGTGGTTATTGCACTGGGTTATTGAACAGAAGGTCAAGGGTTCAAGCCTAACCCCTACAATGTTGCCAGTGCTGGTCCTTAAGCAAGGCTTGTATGAATGAGATTTTAAAAAGATGGAAGATGTAAATGTAAAAATGCTTGAGCTACAAGAGCTCAAATCAACTACCCTTTACGACCATGATGAACAGAAAAGCATCTCAAAATGCACAACACTGAATAGTTAAAGCTCCATATTTGGTTCCACCCCCGTCAGCCAAGAACAATCATCTAAGGATACCATGTTGTGCTACATATATATATATATATATATATATATGTGTGTGTGTGTGTGTGTGTGTGTGTGTGTGTGTATATATATATATACCCTGAAGAACACACAGAGAATTGAGTGATTCCATATTTTTCCCTCTGTTTGATCTGTAAAAACAGTTGCAATTGATTACAATATTTTTTCTTTTTGTAAGTGCTCATAAATTGTGGAGCGCCGTGCCTCTTTTAATCGAGGAGATCACGGACATCGTGGCCCAGTGTAAACCCGCGGGAGAAAGCACAATGTGCAGAGGAGAGAAAAAAAAAGGACAATATGGCCAGGAAATATATAGGCTATGCAGTAATATATTCAGTTTACTCAAGGAACTTTTATTTAAACTATGAACTGTGAGTTATTTACTATTCCCGGAATCACTAATTCAAATTTCCCACATAATCCCTCTGCTGATATAATTCACAATTTTCTCTTATCAATGCGAGTTGAAAAGCTGATCAAGTCTTTTATACATGCCCAAAACTGATAAATCCCCAGGTTTAATTATTATAAACCTTTTCCAGGTAATTATGCTCTGATCTAACATGGAATGAACGCATTCCAGAGGAAATATATATGTATGTGTATATATGTAAATCTGTAAATCTTTGCCAACTCAATCATTAGTTTGAAACTTTATTTAACCATGGGTAAGAAAAACATTATCAACAACACTGTATGAACTGGGTGAAGAATCTACAATCAGGAATAGGAGACTTTGTTTTCATTTAAGGAAGCGCCTGAAATGAATATTGGTTGTAAAGGTATAAAAGCGCATGTTTGCAGACTTTACAAGCTATGATTAGATACCTAAAGCAAACTACTAAACAGTCAATGAGAAAATTACTATCCTTGAGTCTGTCTCTGATTGGTGAGGATGAGTTTAGCATGACTTATGTCACTCCAAACATACGTCTACTGCAAATGGCTATGGAATTCCATAGAAGCTCACGTGGTGGGAACCAGGTGTGCACCGTTCCTGCACAACCCATCATTGGCAAATTATTTTAGGGTGAAGGTATGCCAGAGCATCTCATCCGCATCTGACAGAAGTTTAGCCCATGTTAAATTCCATGAATGGTGCAAAGGCTCCAATCTACAGTTACAACATGCCTGAGGAATAATGACTACATTTCCACAACCTCCCTGAACTTATTCCAGTGTATGAGGGAATACGAGTGATGATAATGGGACAAAAGGTGCTGGCAGCTGAAGACCTTACGTTAAGCCATTCATATAGAAGTTGGAATGAAAATAATACAATCTGTTAGTGGTCTCATTGAAAAAGAGTGCAACTAAGTCCTTGAATCTGATTGGTCAGTAGGTACTCATTAATTATCAAAAATGTTAGCTGTGTTAGTTTGTTCTAATATGTATCTATAGTAGCAATTATTTCACATAGACTTGCATTTCAGATGGATTGCATGAAGTATATTTAAAAATAAACATAGTGGGCTCCTGAGAATGCCTAACATCAAAGTGCGCGACTATCAACCCGTGGGTAGCAGGTTCCAATCCAGATTGATTATGCAGCCATTTATGGCTGGGATTCAATAGAAGCAAATTGGACAAGCACTTAGGGCAGTGAAGGACGGATGCCATACACTCGCCTCCCTGTTACTTAAAGCAATCACCAGACGATCATGGGGTGCGGATAGCTCTTTTCCTGCCATAGAGAGGGCACAGAACAAGACTGTGAAGTTCAAAGTCATCACCAAAGCAATGTTCGCAAATATCGCTTGCTTTTAAACTAGTTCATAAAAATCTGACTGACTTTCCACAGATCAAGAAGGCAATCT
The DNA here is from genome assembly GCA_028564935.1 of Neosilurus hyrtlii. Taxonomy (NCBI): domain Eukaryota; kingdom Metazoa; phylum Chordata; class Actinopteri; order Siluriformes; family Plotosidae; genus Neosilurus; species Neosilurus hyrtlii. Next base: position 6,591,491 of record JAOUQZ010000034.1, read on the forward strand.
GTCTTCTCTATGTACCACAAGATCTATTATCAAGCATACATGTTTTATTCCCTTATGATTATTTATTTTGAAATGTAAGAGAGGAAGTAACAAATCCAGATCAACCAATTACAATAATTGATGGCAGGCCTTGTGAATCACTTCTGCTCACATTTCCTTTCAAGTTCAGCACCATCATTCCAGTTTTAGTACTGCTTTGGAATATTCTCCTTATTGTTTTATTTGCTTGATTCATGCCAATAATTTGACGCTTGTGAAACACAATGTCATCTTTTCCATGACCACTGCATGCATCTTCAATTTTTTTTAAGGAATGAGAAGCTCCCATTGCACATACATGTGAATAAATGACATCTAATAATACCTTATGGGTATATTAAATAGAGAAGAAGGTCTTTACAATCATACTACATTAAAGCACACTTAGATGCAGCCTTCAGGGCCTGCTTCCATGGAAGAGTTCAAAAAGGTATAAAGTCTTGCCAGAACGTGTTAATAAATGCTAAGTATAAGTGTTTAAAGTGATACAATTTTCAAGTACCTTGAAAACAGACATGAGGTTAGTGCTACCTGATGTGCTAACAGCTACATGATATTCCCAGGACAGTGCCACGTGTTCATACATGTGCCAAAAGCAAATCCCAAACCTCAGACTAAAGACAATTAGATTGAAGTTGGGTTTAGGAGACAAAAAGTGCCAGAAAAGAAAAAAAAAATAAAAATAATAAGAACATGTGAAAGCTTTGCTGTGATGGGAGGACATAGAACATTTTGTTCTGATTGAACAGAAAGAATTTTTATTACGTTTGTACTCAGCAATATATACAGTTTAGACTTTTCCACTAATCTGCACTACTTTGTTTCTCTGATTGATTATTATTCTGCTCCAATTCTTGTCACGGTGTATAATAATAACAGACATGTCCGACCAAACATCAGTGCAAGCTGATTGCTAATAATGACCAATGGAGCGTATTATTCGCTACAAAACTGTCAGTGGGTCACTGTGAGTTTCAGTCCTGGCTCTGATGTACATTATAATAGTAAGAATAATATCCCAGGGTGGACATACTTTCCCAGATGCTCATTTTCACATTTAAAAAATATATAAATTCATAGATCTTCCCTCACCTATGGTAACGAGCTTTGGGTAGTGACTGAAAGAAGATCACGAATACAAGCGGCTGAAATGAGATTCCTTTGTAGGGTGGCAGGGCTCTCCCTCAGCGATAGGGTGAGAAGTTTGGTCATCCGGGAGGAGCTCTGAGTAGAACCGCTACTACTCTGTGTTGAGAGGAACTAGTTGAGGTGGCTCGGGCATCTGATTAGAATGCCTTCCGAACACCTCCCTGGTGTGGTGTTTTGGGCATATTCAACCGGGAAGAGACCCCGGGGCCGACCCAGAACACGTTGAGGGTCTATGTCTCACGGTTTGTCTGGGAACGCCTCTGTGTCCCCCCGGAAGAGCAACATCTGGACCTCACTGCTTAGACCACTGCTCCCGAGACCCGACCCAGGAACAAGAGGAAGATGGTGATGAAACTTCAACAACCGAATTATACTGGTCAGGTTTGAGGCAGATCTTGTGGGTTTAAGGCAGGAATTCATGCATGCTAAATGGGATGCCAATCTACAGCAAGGCACCACTAGAATGGTTTTGGGATGTTGGAGGAAACCAGAAAACTAAGAAGAATTCCACAGAGAAATAGAAAGAACATGTGAAACTCGACGAAAAGAGCAACTCTGTGGCTTCCATCACATAGAACTATTAAAAAAAGAACACTGAGTCTAGGGTGTGTGAGAACATCAGGGAGAGTATACTAAAGGCATGTGTGGTAAAGCTTTCCACATGTATGGAAGCATATTGATGCAGTGTTTGTATGTTTGCGTGGGAGAACACCTTTGCACTGGATTGTGTTAGTGTCCGTCTGTGTGTGTGTGTGTGTGTGTGTGTGTGTGTGTGTGTGTGTGTAAAGCTTTCCAGACCTGGCCATAAGCTTGTGAAGTTCCTGCTTTTGTTGCTGGTCCTCAGCTGCAATCGCGTGCTGAGCCTTCTGCTGCATTCCCTGCACAAAGTGCTGCATATGCTGGAATGCATCAATCTGCGTATGAGAGAGACAGGGAGGGGTGGGGGGTGGGGTAAAATATGGAAAATGTGATGAAAAATAAACAGTACATGATGGCGTAGTATTTGGCGCATCCGCCTCACAGCAAGAAGGTTCTGGGTTTGCGTCCCGGGCTTGGGCGTTTTTGTGTTAAGTTTGTATGTTCTCCCTGTGCTTGTGTGGGTTTCCTCTGGGTACTCCAGTTTTCTCCCTCAGTCCGTAGACATCCACATTAGGCTGATTTGCTGTTCCAAATTGATCCTAGTTGTAAGTGTGAGTGTGTACGATTGTGTGTGTATTGCCAGACCCTGCGATGGTCTGACGAGCTGTTCAGGAGCCTTCACCCAGTGTCAGCTGAAACAGGCTCCAGCCTCCCTGGCGACCCTAAAAGCAATTCTGCAAATGAGTGAGTGAGTTTTATATAACCTAAAAATTAGAATGATGCTCTGACTATATAATTTGAAATCAAAAGGTTCCCCGACTGTAAAACAAAAAGGAGGTGCAGCACAATCTTGCATGTGCAGCAGGAGTGAGCATCACCTTGTGAGTCATGATATCACAGGACATCAGGCTGTCAATATTGGAACATGTATTACACACATTCTTGTTTTGTGCTGGCAACCATTAGCGATTAGCAGTGGAGGCCCTTGAAAGGCTTAGACATTCCTATAGAAATTATGAACTGAGCCAGACAAGGTGTTTTGAGTGGCATTCAGACTTCAAGACAGGCGCCACTCAGAACACCTTGACCAGCTCAGTGCTTTATTGCAATAGGCACGCTAAAGCAAGGGTCTCCACTAGAAATATTCAGAGTTTGGTTCACGGTAAGGCCGGTATCTCAAAAATAACTAACACAGATACTGCTGTTTAGATCATGAAATCATATGGTATAGTGACTTAAAAGGGTTAGTGTTCCCTCTTGTTGCTTGTCTTCATTTGCTACAAGGAGAGCCTCAGAACTTTTTCATCACAGCTTGTACAGCACACAGTTACAGAAGAGGAATTATTTATAAATTGCTCCATACAGTGTCAGCCAGAAGAGCATGGCTTCCCTTTTTAAGGGTGGTTCCTCTCAAGGTTTATTCCTCATGCTGCCTCAGAAATGTTTTCCATCCTGCTGTCAACTTGGGCTCAGTTATTAGGGATAAACTTATACATTTAAATTTTCTACTAAAAAAAGCTTTTTGACAATGTAAACTGTAAATATGACAAAATAAAAATTAAACCAAATTGATAACGGGTACTTGTGCTCGGAAAAAAAATCCCCGAAAACTTTTCCAATTTGCTTTATCACAGTTGCCAAAATTTACTTAAATAATTGCTGTAAAGAATTCGGAAACATTTACAAAGTTACCAGCCCTGACCCCCACAAATTTAGACTAATGGCGCAAGTATGCACATGCCCCCTCTGTGACACACCATGCTGCCACCTACTTCTTTATGAACTGCTGTGCATGCGTATTTGGGGGCGGCCTTACACACTTGCAGGGAAAGCACTATCCCCCTTTGTATGAATGAGCACACAGACGGGGGGTGGGTGAGCATAGGCCATCCCTCCCTCCCATGACTGCAATGAATTCTCATGCACTTCCGTTTGCGAATGGCTGCGGCATCAACCAGGATTCGAAACCTGCAATCTCCAGGTTGATAGTCTCCCATCTTGACAATGCACCAGTTGGGAGCCCCCTAATCTTTAAAGAATCCTGCACTAACGTAGTATGGAAAATATTAAAACATGTTAAACTGTCTTGTTACGCATGTCAAAAGTTATAAAGAAGGAATACAGTGTATTCACATGTCCAGAGGTGGTGAGGAACCAAATAATTCTCTGGGTTCACTTAGGTTTCTTAGGAAAAAGTGAAAAACCAGGGACCCATATGACCAAAGGCCTTCAAGTGCACCACCCACATGTGCACACACACTTTCCATCGATATCTATGATGTAGACAAATGGACCTTCCAATAATAATTAGGGTTAATTTCTCCCCTCTCAGCACGAGTAAAGACAGCGTGAGGAGTGAAATGAAGTAAAAGAATTGTTTATCAGAAGCCTGAGTCATACAACACTCATATCTGGTCTTAAGAGGAAAGATTCTTCACTTTTAATTTAGTACTAATCCTCTGATACTCAACAGTGAACTTTTGAAGCTGTTTAAAAACCCCCAAAACAAAAATAACACATTACACAAGAAAGGGAAAGTAGTGCCAAACTGTGACCCATGCTAAAAGGCAGACTGCCTCGTATCAAGCAGTGTGAATGTGGAGTTTTGGAATAACCCAGACAGTCATGTTTGGAGCTCTGAAATTAATTTGGACAGTAGAAAGAAATCAAGCTTTGTTAAAAAAAAATTAAGAGTTTTTGCATTAGCATTCGATGTTTGCTAGTAAACAAGCCTGAGGAGATCTTGTTCAGGGTTTTACGTACCTTGCGTGCACTCTTCCACATGTACTTCATATAAGCGTATGTCACGTGTGGGTGGGCTGTGGGCAAAGGCTGGTCGAGCTGTTTGGACGGGTCAACACCGAGAAGCAGGACCAGCGTCTTATGAGCTAAAGCCTGAGAACAGAGAACAGGGCAAGAGTGAAACAGACTATAAATGGTGGCTTTTTCAAAATGGCTAATGCAAACTATCCAACAGATTTTAGCAGATTGCACTTCAAAAAATGTATGTAAAAACCACCTGATGATCAAAATATACATATTTTCAGTATAACAGGAGAGTTTGAAAGGCTGTACTGTAATAGCTTTTTTTTTTAATATCAGTGTATTAAAATACCTAATTTACGAAGCAAACATACATTCCTAAAAGGTGGCAAACATTATTAATCATAAAATAATTAGTTTATAGCTTAAAACAAAAGAACCAGAGTTACGTGGGTTTCATTTCATAGTATTGCTTCACATTAACATTTCTGACTAGCACCAACTGTCTTTAAACATTCTGTTTTCATTCTGGCCAATTTTCTTTAAATGAACTCTGTCTACAGCTTGCTAATCAGACCATAGTGGGTAAAAAACAAATCTGCAAAAACTTTATTTTTTAGAACCTAATGATTCTAATCATTTAGTGAATCTCTGGTCCACTGCGTTGCCTTCAGTGAACTATTTTATATAAATGTTTACATGTGTGTTTGCAGCAAAGGATCTGCTACAGAACCTGCACTGGCTAATGTTTAGAAAACTAGAGCAACTTTCACCCCCATAAATCAATCTGCTCAGTTTGGTCTTCTGTAATGTACTGTTTTACATGGTTCAAGCCTTCGAACATGCACAGTTTAGCAATTAATACAGCTTGTAATCAGTTGAACTAAAGGACACATGCAAGATGAAATGAGCATGACACTGACAAGACCCAAAGTCATAGCTCTTGGGTCCCAACAGAGAAACTGTTTGGGAAAAAAAAACCTGGTTTCCTAAAAATAAACAGCCCAACATGCCAGGCATCACGACCCCTGACCTCACAACAGATATCACAACCTCGGAAACATTGCCATCATTCTGTGTCTCTTTTAACAAGCCTGTCCATTATCACCACCATCATTTCGTAACTTGTCATCTCAGAGAGCACTTTTTCTTGTGAACAGCTCAACAGTCCTAAGCTGTGAGGTCATGACTTTTCCCGTTCATCCATATCCGCCAAGCTCCACTTACAACAGCGCCTTAAGTTCCAACTCACTGTAGATTTTGCCTAATCGCTCAGAATAACATTAACTCACACTAGAGGTAGATTATGACAGCATTTACATCAACACAAGCCCACGTTTGAAGCAGCTTTTCAAAACGGACCCTTCATTTTTCAAAAAGGATACTTTGGTAAAAGAAGCGTTAAAGTTTTCTCGATAAATGTTTCTCGTTTCTTTTTTCCCGGAACGAACCGGACCAGTTATAGCTGGTGGGGAGGTTTAACAAGTGCAACTAAAGATAACTGCATTAAACAGTGTTACGCATAATGAACCGCACATGCATCTAATCAATATTAAATCACATAGACCTTTTACAAAACAGCCTGTAATGGTCAAAATGGCAAGAAATGTACTGCAGAATACCGGCTCAGAAAGCCTGATTAAAATGCTTCAAGAGCAAATCAAATCTTCAAATCTGTAGCATCAAGACCATCTGAGTTATATACAAAGTGCTCCACAACTACAGGAACCCTGAATAAAGATGGGGGGGGGGATTTACAAAAGTAAACTATAATATTATGTTAAATATCAATGTTACATTTTCGTCAGCAGTGCTTCCAATAAACATGATTTACTTTAAAATATAATGTGTTTGTCTGTGTATAATCTTCATTATGTATTTACTATAAAGTTACTTTAGTTAAAGGTTTGATTTGCCATCTATGATGTAAACCCAAGACAGGAGACAGGAAAAAAATCATTAAGAACAGATTTTTTTTCTTAAACAACACAACAGAACAAGAATGCAAGAAAGGGTAAAAAATAAATATTTTTATTTTTCCTTTTCGTGTAATCTTAAAGAAGCCTATTTTTTGCTTTTCTTACTTCTGCATAGTATTAAAACATTAAATGAGGAAAAACACACCATTATGGAGCACAGTTTAGTTTAGTGCTTTGCTCTTCCCAGAGTATTCCTTTGACCTGTCTCTGTAATAGTTTAAATATGTAAACTTAAATTAGAAAATGTTTTGTTTTAGTTTGACTTTATTGTTCCTGTGTTGTATAGGTAAGTCTGTTGGGCTTGTACACCCGAGCCTAGTCTCATCAGAGCCGGTGCTTATCCCCGGTTTCTGTAGCGTGAAGCGACTAGGAGTTTAACTCCTCCTGGATGGGACACTAGTCCATCGCAGGTTACCTTCCCAGTATTTTTACTGGTACCCATTTATACTGCTG
>JAOUQZ010000034.1:6600436-6617763 GCA_028564935.1 Neosilurus hyrtlii
GCGACAGCCCACCAACCTTAATGATTTAGAGAGGATCTGCAAAGAAGAGTGGGCCAAAATTCCCCCTGATATGTGTGTTAACCTTGTGGTTAACTTCAACAAACGTCTGTCCGCTGTGCTTGCAAACAAAGGCTTTGCCACCAAGTATTAATCTAAATTAAAGTATTAATCTTATCTCTCTAAAATCACTTCATCTTCTGAACCATTGTGACTAGGAAACATGCAGACAACTCTAGGTGACACAGAGTAATACGGTTACCTGTAATCTTTCCCACCATGTCTCCCTGATGATGTCCCTCCTCTCTGGAACCAGTTTATACTGGATCACCTCCTCTAGTTCTGACAGCATCTGACAAGACACCATGGCCTTAGAAAAAAAGAATGAGACAAAACAAGACCATGAGGAACAGAACTGCAACAGTTTATGAAGTTCTTAAACAGGTATACCCATTTTAAAATTTGCATTAAGAAATTTAAGGCAAGATGCTCATATGTGCCCTGCTGCATATTACGAGTTGTATCCACTCTAGACTTTCTCAAAACCTGCGAATTGGTTTCCATGTGTGGAAAGGATGCAACACATTAATCTGAACAAAAGTAAATGAATGAATGAATGAAAATAAATAAATAATCGCAAATCAATGTCATTACCACCAACCACTGCAGATGATCATCTAAAGAACTTGATTTATTAGTGAACCGGGTTTCCAAAGGGCAAACAGATTCAACCCAAAAATTCAGACTGTGGGTTGGTCCTAATTTTTTTTTTTTTTTTTTTTTTTGGGGGGGGGGGGGTAGATCAAATTCAAAATTGCAGACAGTTTGACTTACTCTCATTAGAGCAACGGTGTATATATAAATAAACATGCCCGACTCATCAAGCCCCACATCTGTATAAGATAAACTCGTATGACGTCCTTCCTCCTGTGGAAATTTATGGCCATTGTTATATAAACCCCATCAGACTTATGTTTGGGGGGGGAGAATAGATTTCAACTGCTGACATGCAAGAAAATGTGGATGATATAAACACAGAGACTACTAGCAGGCACACCACTGGTTTGATGTCAGTGATGTTACCTAAGACTGCACAGTCAATTCTGAAAGGTGGGTGGAATTAGAAAGCAAATCAGTTTCACTGCCTGTCATGGGTGTTAAGTCAATGGTGCTATCTTCTGGAGCTCATCTTAAGTGTTGGGGTTGAAGCTGAGGTGTTGTAATTAATAAGCAGTGAAGTCTCACCCCATATGCCCTGCTGTAGCTCTCTCCAGCCATGGCAGTCAACTCCGCATCCAGCAGGTCCCTGGCCTTGTCGATGCACTGAAACACACACCCACACATTAATGAGTATATATTCAAGCTTTGGCATTCGTGCTCAAGTAATGAAACGCAGGTTTGAGGTTAATCATTTGACATCCATCTACTAGTCGCCGGCGTCTTTTGTCTCATCGCTGGATTCCACATAACAAGGACTAATGAAACACATGTTATCATTTAAGTGCTTTAAGTCGACCTGATTTGCCTACTTTCCCCAAAGCATGGCCCTAGACAGCTATAACACATCCATTACGGCTATTTTCCAATTTCTCCTCAAATTGATTAACAAGTCATTAGTTCGGCAGCTGCTTTAAAAACCTGCCAATTCTAGCACCCGTAGCAGTGTGGGTGGATTCCAATCTGTTAACACTTTACCGTGATGTGCACATGCAGCCAGACATCTCTACAAAGAAATGCCTAGAATAAAAACACCCAACATTCCAGTCATTATCAAACAAAAAAATAAATAAAAGCATCGGATGCCAGACAGGTTACCAGCAAACCAGTGAGAACAGGCACGCCTAAGCTTAGTGGTTATGGAAAAAACCGTAGCCATTACAAGGTTTACAGGCGTCTGGTCAACACCTGCATTTCCCATACGGTAATTAACCCATCCGGAGAAACCGATGGAAACTGGGAGAGGAACACGAAATAAAAGGAGAGCATGAGATAAAGAAAGAGATTCTCTTAAGTTGAGGGTGTAAGCTGCCATTCTGGAGTCCTGAGCAGCAATTACAGCTCAGCTTGATTAAATAGCAGAAGACAGAACACACACGGTGTGTGTATTCATCTGTGTGCCTGGGTAGGAAAGATTGTATGAGCTTATCTAAAGCCCTGCTGCACATCAACCATGACTGGTCATTTATTTGGGTTACTTGGAATAGAGGACGAAGTCAGAAGGACAAAAAAGGTTATCTATAATATTTCCACCACTCTGAACAAACTAACAGGTGATGAGATCCACACAGATTTTGTTTATTTATTTATTTAATCTACAACATCGCCACATAATACTCTGAGTAGCTGAAGGTAAAAAAAAATCCACTAAGAAGAGATGTACTTAGTAAGATAATACTGTTTATTAATATATATTAAAAAACTATACAAAATGTGACTGAAGCTTTTCCACCACACCCAGTTAAAGCACGTTTATTTTTTTTCTCAGACAATCTTAATCTTAATTTTGCTGTTCAGAGTTATTATGGTTTCCTCTTAATTCTGACTAGAAAATTGGGATCCATAAAGAATTACCCAGCGATCAGAAAAAACCCTTTCAAAACCCCTGAAACACTCCAGCAAGCTTGCATCTGGATCCAGTTTGATTTTTTTGACAGGTCCATCTGTGGACGGCTGTCTTTCTTTTCAGTTGAAAAATGGAGGGAGTCGGGGGGTCTGTCTTTGATTAGGAGGATGAGAGAGCGGAGGAGGACATATAAAGTGAGCAGACAGGATCTTGGTTGCAGGTTGACCTCTGAGAAGCCTCTTCTGGCAGCAATGCTGCTGGTTGTGATGCTGAACACCTGTGGGGATGAAAGCTCGTCTTCTTTTGTACAAAAGAGAGTTCAGCTCATAGCGAACATAAGATCATTCACTCTGATCACTTTCTTTTTGTATGGAACAACTTTGCGCACTGTTGTAGGATGGCAAGTCTTTCCTGGCATGTTGATGGTGACAGTCACTGTGTGTCGAACAACCCATTCGCAATTTGGAGCAAAATAAGTAAAATCTCAGTGAATTTAACTAGGATTTGACAAAATTTTTGTTTCATTTTCCATAGAATGCGGGTGTTTCTATTAAAGTGGCTGGTAAGAGTATATACATAAAATACCATGCACTGAAATCAAAACCTGTCACTCACTTGTTGGGCCAATGAAAAGAGGTCCTGGTGCAAAGCAAGCACTGCCCTGTAAAAGGCACCATCGTGAGTGTCTCTAGGGATCATACAGGTGTACTCTTCCATACTGTCCCAGTGCCCTTGAATACACACAAATAGACACGTAAAACATTGCAATAAACCATTGCTTAAGCTTATTTTATAAACTTTTTCATGTATGACCACTTGTAAGTTTATTCATGCTATCGGCAGGTATATTTCTCAACCTCTCCAAAATATACCCCTCTATTTTTTTTCTTCCCAAAGTGACAGCTGTCAAGAATTAGCACAGTTTAGGTGTTAATCATTGCTGATATCTGATTACACAGTCCTAATCCTAAATGTGATCTGAATAATCGCTTATTACAACAGTGTGTTGGGATACGAAATCTAAGTCAGGAAAGTCAGTGGACCAAAGAAATGGGTTTGAAATAACAAAAATGTGTGCGTGTTTCGTTACCAAGGCCCCAGGCTGCAGCAGCTGCCATGCGTGCCATCTTGGCCTGTGTCTCCTCACTAACCAAAGTCCATTCCTCACAGCACTGCTGGTGGAGCTGACCCCTGAGAAAGAGAGAGAGAATGTGCAAAAGAGAGAGAGAGAGAGAAAGAGAAAGGGAGGGAGAGAACATTATTGAGTCCGCATTTCTTCCTTATTCATTAAAATTCTGGGTTAAGGTTCGATAAGCATTAGGACAGTTGAGCAAAAAAGGACTATTCAGATACATCCACTGAGCTAGAGGCAAATAATCATTTTCTATATACTTCATGGGAATTACCACATCTTTTAAAACCCATTCAAAGATTTCATATATACTACATGGGAACATAAGAAAAGCAAACTAAAAGAATATTCTTATGGCATGTTTTTACACTTCAAAACATACAAAGGCCATATTGTGTAACATTTTTCATATTTTTGGGGAAGGCATTTTGTGGAATTTCTAGAATTTCAGACTACTAACAAACCATGAGGTTTTTATCAGTTGGTTAAAATTAAAATAACAGACATCCACAGTTTGTCAGGGTCTCATTGCTGTGCTCTAAGAATGAAAAATAAATAATAAAAATCTCAATTTCATTTTTTTACATGTGTTTCCACATAGTATATACTAAAACTATAAATGAGTTAAAAAAAAAACACAATTATGGAGCACGGTTTACTTACGTTTCTCTATAGTATGTAAGTCTGGAAAGTATTTTGGGCTTCAGATTTGTTTGTTTATTTACTTATTATTATTATCAACCCTGGTTTCCATAGCGTGAAGCGACTAGGAGTTCAACTCCTCCTGGATGGGACGCTAGTCCATCACAGGTTACCTCCCCAGTATTTTTTACTGGTACCCATTTATACTGCTGGGTGCACACTTTGCCCAGCGTTCTTAGCACAGTGGGGGTCTAACGGGGATTCGAACTCCGGATCATGAGCCCAGCACCCTAACAACTATGCCACCGGTCCCACCTGTATAGTATGTACTACACTCTAATTGAGTTTAACGAGACCTTATTCGATGTAAAAATGAGCTACAAAACTTTCATTTTAGTTTGCTTTACTTTATGTTTCAGTGTGGTATATATACTAAAACTAAACAAGTATAAAAAGTTGCCGGACCATCATGTCACCTGTCTCAACAATGGTTCAAAAATGTAAAAATTAACTATAAAAATCTTGAATAAATTTGCATTTTTAGGTTCCTGTGTAGGATATATGTTACACTCAATGTCTACAACCAGTCAATATGTGAAGTGACTGAAGAATGACTGATTCACTCAGGTTGTCTGATTCACTCACTGTTTTGTTTTTTTTTTCTCCCATATTTATCAATATTTTCACACGATTGCCACAAAAACAAATCACAATTTGTGATTAGAGCGGCACCTGCTGTCGCGGTTGAAGTCCGGCCTTGAAGCGTTTACACCTATTTGAACCGCACTGTTTGCCGCTCTGTGCACAGTTACACCTGGTAAATCCCTGTCCACCACACCTCGGTTCATCTTGCACTGCATGACAGAGGCTAACTTCCCCGGGTCACGTGGATTGACTTTCTATAAAACGACAACTGTTCATCCCCACATTAGGTTACATTCAGCTCCATCTAGCAACACGTTAGGTTTCATCTGGCTTCATTTTGCAACAAAAGAACGCAGCCCTGGGCGATCTACAGTGACCCTGAACAGGCGCGACACTATATAACTCTATAACACCTCAGCGGCACGTTGTTCCCGGGGCAGCTGTCTTACGGGTGTCAAAAATCCCTAAATGTAACAAATGGTTTCAGTCAACATGTCAAAACATTAAGCCTTAAAAGTAAGATTGACTGCAAATTTCAGTCCTTTCACAGATCGACTGGTTTAAGACATTGACTGTAACACATACTAAAACAATTATTCACCAATTCACTTGAACTGAATAGTCCTCTTATCATTCTGTCTCATTATCCACCTCCCCAGTGGCGAATAATTGTTAATTATCCTGAGATAGAGTATCAGTTAGATTGTGCCGTTCATGTAGTATATACTAATGAGGCGTAGCTTGCAAAAGGACACTACCAATACAGAATGACCAGACATGTGTACATCATCCATCACTGATCCACATTTAACCTACTGCTGAAAGAAAAATCATCCAAAGCGAGAGGGCAGGCTGGGAAGGTCAGGTGTTCGTCTGGGTTTTATCAACAGTCTTTCACGATAAAGACAATGACCTTCACTAACTTTGTACTAAAACTGCTGTGACAGACCAGAAAACACCATGACATCATGTCACAAGCAGGAGGCATGAAACTGAGAAACAAACAGTCGCTCTGAGGTCTGAGCTTGCTATAGGCTTTACTTGAGCTTTGACTGAAGACTTGGTAAAGTCTTTCAGTATGCAATATGTTTGTCGTGGGGGCAAAAAAGGGTCACTGCACAGAGAGGGTCCCAATATTTGCAGTCTGTGTTGGCACAAAGACAGCTTTTAGAAGTTAGGGGGAATTAAATGGTTTCCCAGCTGCCTGGAGAACATATTATATAAACTATAATAACATTAGGAGCTTACGATAACACAGAGACAGACAGTCACACGGATATACAGGGAGAACCGAAAGAGAAGCTCAGTTACCATCTTGTGAAACAAAATCACTCATGAGAATGAAATCTAGCAGCAATAATTTAATAAGCTGTCCTTTTTACTCTGCGTCCAAATTAAGAAATATGTGTAAAGTGAAAATAAGACACTTATGGACTTATTTATGACTACTCAACACTGCAGAAAATGAATTTTATTCATGGGCCGCTTGTAATGTATGTTATTTTTGAATTAATGTGGTTTTGGATTACAGCACTCAAGAAGAAATGTCTTCTGTGCTACTTCTGTGTGTGTGCGTTATCAAGCCATACAAGTTTCTTCCCCATCTGAAAAAATTCTGGTGGTGATTAAGGTCAGACAGTTTGGTCTTAAATTCTCTTATTAAAGATATTTAATAAGTGATATTTTGGACGCAAGAACCGTATCAACCAATTTATCCCACACTCTTTGTAAAACATGATGGTGGCAGCATCATGCTATGGAGCTGCTTCTGTTCAGCTGAGAATTGTGCTAATGGTCAAGATAGAGGAATTATGGCTAACCCCAAATAAGATTGATGATCAATTATTTCTGAACTGGCTTGTGGCGTACACTTATTCTATAACCTCCATACTCATCTGTACTCATTTGGTACACCATCCTGAGGCAGGTTTCTTAAAATGATTCTACAGATACTACACAAAAGAAAAGAACATCCAAGCTTATGACTCTACCGTACACAGTGTCCTGCTACCCTTCCCAGTAAACGTGCACTGTTCCTGTTACAGGAAATGCTCAGCATTTTCCTTTCTACTTGCCCAGTGACTCTGTCAGATTCCATCAGGTATATGAGGGACTTGCTAAGCACAGACAAACTGTGGCCAGTCAAAAACTGGCAAAAGTTCACACCCGTGTCCTGGGAATCTCAGATTCATATTTGTATTTATTTAATGCCATTTTTAATAATGGTAATCAAACAGCGTATGATCGTACACAAACTGAAGGGGGAACAAGAAAGACATTTTAAAAAAAAGAAGGACTGAAGGAGGGAAAGTGTTGTAATATTTCCCAAAATTTACTTACTAATCCAAGAAACTCACTGTGAGAAAATGTGTAAACTGTTCCGACCCTTCTTCAAAATGAAAAATCAATGCAGGCAGATTGTGCCCGCAAACAACTTTGGACTCACCATTCACCCAGTGCCTCTAAACAGCGCATGCGGCCCAGGATAAGCTCCGGATCCCCTTTATTCATGTCAATCTTCTTATCGTAGGCCACCAGAGCATCCTCCCACTCGTGTAGTTTCTCATACCAGGTGGCTTGAATTTCCTATAAAAGGGGAAAAATGTAAGAGACGCAATTGTAAGAACAAATTTGTGACAAATTTTCCAACACCCCTTCGATGGCTCTCTAAATTTATTCATTAATTTGCCAAACCACTTAATCCGACTAAGGTCGCAGGGAGGCTGAAGCATATCTCTCAGTGAAGGAGGGGGAAACCCTGAACAGCTCACTTGTCCATTACAGGGCCAACACACCACCATTCACACTCACTTACACCTAGGGGCAATTTGAAACAGCCAATTAGCTTGATGTGCATGTCTTTTGACAGTGGGAGGAAACCCAGAGTACCCAGAGGAAACACAGGCAAGCGCATGGAGAAAATGCAAACTCCTTGCTGAGCCTGGGACTCGAACCCAGGACCTTGCTGTAGCGAGGCAGACGTGCTAACCACAATAACACCATGTCATCCAGTTCACTAACTTATTAACAAGGGAAAAAAACAGAATTCAGGGAATAAATGAGGTAATTTATTATAAGAATAACCAATTTATAACTAGCAGACATTAAGGTTAAACAAATTAATTAAACAGCATAATGAAAAAATTATGAATTAGTTATTAAGGTGTTAAAAAGGTTTATCAATTATTATTTTTAGTATTTTTTTTTTACTTTTTTACACAGGCAGTATAAAGAGTACCGTACTGGGGAAAAAAAAGTTGATAAGGCAAAATACATTTATTAAGAAATGGTGCCTTTGTATATTTTATATTGATAAGTTGGTATCAGGGAGTTTCCACTGAAAAGTCCATCATGCTTCGGACCATGAAAATGTCCACTTCAAAATTTTAAAGATGTTCCCTTTTGAGGCACATCAATATCACATTCTTCCAGCTGATTCCATCCTCTTTCATTCTTACTCTATACCAGACACTAGTCTGTTCTCTATACAAAAATAACAAAAAATGAACCAGACTGCCAAAACTACTAATGTGAAAAATACAGTCCGTGCAAAAATGTGCAAGCAGTTTTATTAAAGCAGGATCTGAAAAATCTATATGCTAATTAAAGAAAATTGTAAAGAAAGAGAAACAAACACTCTCTGTTAACAATTGGTCTTTTATTCTATTGTCTTCTGAGGTCCTTTCACATGTTACATTGCACATTTAATCATGGCTCCCATGACTCAAAGAACACAAGTCTGTCTTGGCATCAGCTGTTTGGACCAGTTCTCAATGTTACAGTCACATATGACACACAAAGATGTGACTACGCAGGAAATCAGGAGTCGTTCTCTAATTGTATCTTGGACCAATTACGAACAATCAAGCTTAACAAAAAGAGCCTGTCCACTCAGTTATGCAACAGATGTGGAAAAGCATCTGCGGTCTTCCTAGGAACATCCTTGTTTATGTATGTAATTTCTTATTTGGACCGGGTCCCTGTAGTCAGCATGAGTTACTTAAAGAGAACTTCTGTATTTTGTTATACCTGGGCTGCATTTTCCGATCATTTGGGGTCCAAAAATGAGTGACACCAGTGCAATATTAAGCCAGAACCCTATTCACAGAAACAATAGGAAGCAATAGTAAAAACTCTCATTGTCCTACCATGTCTTTTTCTTGTCCCTGTCATACACACCCATTCAGTGCACACACTTAATCATCATATGGGTCTGTTTTCGGATGTTTACAAACAGAGAAGTCATACAGAATTCGTTAAGAAGCCTCTTTCCAAAGTAATATCCGAATATTTCATTGATTACAACAATATGGATGAGGCATTTCAATTTGATGGCGGTCCATATTTAATTGAGCCAGAGTATACAGACCGTGTGATAATTGACTACATAAAAACAAAAAAAACACACACAGGTAGGACACTACAGAGAAGCCTCAAGAAGGAAAACCTGTTTGCATATCTTTTATCGTACCCATAGCCCAGCGATTTCCCCTCCCAGAAAATTCTGCATGGAGACACAAAGCAATCCAGCAACACACAGCATAGTATAGCAAAGTAAAGGTTTTATCACCATTCACCTGAAATATTCATCACAGTAATCAAGAAGGGTTAATTACCAAACTATTTAAAGTGTCAATCACAGCAAACAAAAACAAGGACATGCGCAACTTTTTATGTGGAAAGCCTACACACACCATAAAAGTTAGTCTATGCTAAGTGCAAAATTAGAGATATATGGGCGAAACCTTGTGCTCTACTAGAGGCAGGATGTTATCGCCAGAAAAAAAGTGACAACGAAAATGGTAATGAGCTTGGCTTGCACTAGCTTGACTTGCTTTGGCTGAATAGTGGAATCGCAGCTATTGAGAATTTCTACAATTATTTTCTACAGTCAGTTTACCGTTTTTGATTTAAAGAGACAAGGTGTATTGCTGTATGAATACTTTCCATGTTGTTGGAGATTTATAATAAATGTTATGAGCCAGTTTCCGAGTATAGCGTGCAGGCTTCATACTGCAGCCGTACTCCATACTTTTGTCCTGAGTAAAATGGCCAGAAAATACAGCACAGGCTATAAATGAATAAATGAATGAATGAAAGAATGAATCTGTAATTTCCCTTTAAGACAGGATTTATATTTGAATGCTCTGGATTCAGGGTAAATGCTGAAGAAGCATATAAATGAAATAAATTAACCCTGGTAAATATCCACCACTTTTTAAAATCTGTTCCCAGCCACTTGTATGTGAAACCCATGTTGGAAGCAAGTCAGTTGAAAATGGGACCCATATGGGATTGTCCATGGGTTCCATAGTGGCTCCTTATCAGTTGTCCACATGAAAGAACTTCGCATTACTAACCCAACTTGGACCCATATACACATACAACAGTTGACCCAAGTGAGCTCCATTTGGTTCGTTGTAGGCATGGGCTCAGTTTGGGCCCATGCCCACATAGCCTAGGCATAACCCAGACAGGGCCCACATAGATATGTAAGCAGCTGACATGTGGCTAACGTGGAACCCGTGGACAATCCTATATGGGACCCATTTTCAGCCGACTTACTTCCCACCTGGATTCCACATACAAGTGCTGGCTGGGAAGAGATTTGAAGAAGTTATGACTAGTTTAAATGTTTCATGCTACAGTTTTTGCACTTCTGGTATAAACATGTGATGAAAACTGGCTTAAAAATAAATCGGCTTAACCAGGATTGGATTTGGAAGAAAATATTTCACAGTTCATATACATCAAAAATAATTTCACTTTGAGCCAGTCAGAAAAGGCCAGTGTTTACACCAAGCGTTTCAGACTGCTGTAAAATAAGGAAATGAGATCGGTGTGAAGTAGAAAGGAAACAGCTGCTCACCAATTCACCAAAATGCTTCATAGCATACTCAAGGACCCCTGACGCGGCCTCTGGCTGTTGCAGCTTGTTGTTGATGCTGTAAAAAAAACACAGAGAGAGGTACTTTATCACAAGGTAACTCAAGTCTGGGAACAGTCTCTGAGGAGCTGCTTTGTGTGATGGATGGTAGATGAAGTCACCCATACACAACAATCAAAACACACAGTATAGTACGTATGATTTCCAGACAGCAGATTGAACACGTGAGTGATGGTGTTTGATCCTAATGTAGGCAGCAAAAAGGACACCATACAGTGAAAGCTCGTTTCAGAGACGTCCAGCATGTATGTGGCTATGCATTTATTACAGTGGTACTGAAGAGGAGTGACTAATTATACCAATATGGAGAATTCAAATCTGTTATTTATAATATGCACAAGCACAAAACTGGGAGGGACCCTCAAAAACATTGTAAAACAGCTTCAGTACCAACCCACAGTGGTCTTGTTTCCATTTCTCACTTTTCAAACCGGACACAAAATCAACGGTTTTAATCTCGACTGGAACTAATAATTTTCTCTTCAGTCTTCCTGTACAAGATATGAGAATGTGAAACTAGTGCCTGCCAGGTTTATCAAATATTGGATCCATCTTCTAGTTTGCTGTCATGTCTGTGATCCCTCTAATGCCTATTTGAAGTCTCTCCATCTGGAAGCACTCATGTGCAATGCAAGTCTGTACTTTTCCTCAATTGCACACAGCATACTTGCCAGTACTTCTGCAAAATTGTAGCATTTAACAAATCTGAATGTTATATCAGAGCACAGGCAGTGATTGGAGAGTGCTCATGACTGTTAGATTACTGGTTCACGCCAAAAAGCTTAAAAAGACCCCTAAACCCCAACTGCTCGGCTCTGTCCTCCAATTATTCACTTACTCATTTTCTGAACTGCTTAGTCCTACTAGGGTCATGGGGAGCCTATCTGATCCAACAGTGGGTGAAGGTGTGTAACACCCTGAACAGCTCAGGGCAGAGAAACACACACAAAAAAAAAAACATTCACACTCACATCCACAACTATGGGAAATTAACCTAATGTGCATATGTTTGATCTGTCAGAGGTAACAAGGGACATTTGAATTCCACACAGAAACTCCTGAGCCTAGAACTTGAACCCAGCACCTTTCTTGCTGTGGGCCAGATATGTCAGCCACAACACGACCGTACCTCCTGTCCTCCAGTGATACAAGTGTATATTAGTACACATTAGGGTTAGAAAATTCTGATCACAATGTACATACATAAACTTTGAGGAAATTAACATATAAACTCAGTGAAGTAAGATCAGACCGATTCTTTGACATAAATAAGCCCCTGACTCATAGAATTTAAACAATGTGTTAAAAAAATCTGTCCATTTCACAATAAATCAAGTCCAGCCAGTCACCATGCCTTAAAATACTCTTAACAAAGACCTAGTGTGCAGATTCAGCAAATATTTCATCCCCAGTCGCATCGGCCCTCTACATTTTGAAAGGATTCGTTTACTATTTCCTCATACATTCCTGCTATAAACTCGAACTATGACTTGCCAATGAGGTGCACATGGCTGGTGCAATCATAAATGCAGCAAACTTGCATAAGATCTTACGTCTCTTGTTCTTGGAACACTGCAAATAGTGCCTCCTTCCT
Source organism: Neosilurus hyrtlii (assembly GCA_028564935.1). Taxonomy (NCBI): domain Eukaryota; kingdom Metazoa; phylum Chordata; class Actinopteri; order Siluriformes; family Plotosidae; genus Neosilurus; species Neosilurus hyrtlii. Next base: position 6,612,957 of record JAOUQZ010000034.1, read on the forward strand.
GCATGACCTCAAGGCAACACCAGTGACGTGATTCCAGGGAACCATAGCTACTGAAGCCATAAAGACCGGCACTCAACTTTGAAAAGCAAGTTAATATCCTGAGAAAAAAAATAACTTCACATGAGAAGCAGTAATCAGCACAATTAGAAAATAGTAGGGGAGGCACAGAGGTGTAGTGTTTAATGGCCTTGCAGCAAGTTTACTCACTCCGACAGACCAAAGGCATGTGAAGCCAACTGGCTACTCTAAATTGCCTGTAGGTGTAAATGTGTGTGTGAAGGGCTGGCTGTCTGTCTGTGTTAACAGCAGAATACACTGGAGACCTGTCCAGGAAGTATAGAACCTTCCACTCAGAGTCATTTGGGATTGACTTCAGGCTCACCCCTGACTGACAATGGAATTTGGGTAGAGAAAATTGATAGATAGACAGAAAAACATATCATTTTGTTCGCCTTTCTACATTTTCGCTGTAGGATCCAGCACAGGTTTGAATACAGATAATATCAAGAAGACTACTGACTACCAGTAAGCTACACAATGATTCTACTGCCTTATATCTCCATTTTCCTTACCACCCACAATACAATAGGCAGTTTCATTGCTTTCTTACAACTACTGCAACATTTTCAGGAACCTCTAAAGGGTCTTATATACAAGCAGCATTTCATGTCTTGAAGATAAGGAAAAGGAATTCTTGGGCAATATTAAATTAAATTTTCCACTATTATTTACTTACAAATTCCCTAACTAAGAATCAGATCCATACGGAGAAGATCCTCAGCTGTCTGAGGTATGGGTGCAATACATGGAATTAGGCTAAATTAAATAACACAGGACCTATTCTGTTACTCACTAATAGCTTTTAAAGTCAGTGCTAGCACACATAACAATTTAGATAATCTAATGAATAAAAAGTAACAATTGACTACAGATAGGAATGGAAAATACCCTGCAGAGAACAGTCCCTCGAGTTGTGTTACAGTTCAGTTCAGGAAACTGACTCGCCATGCCTTTTGACTCTGTAGAAAGATTTACTGGTTATCATATTGCCAAGCTATCCTTGGGAACAACTCAAACACAGTTATACGTATTAGGTGATCGCTCATTCTAATGGGCAATTTTTTAAATAATACAGCTCTTGATTTAAAGCTCTTCTTGAAGCTCCATTAAATGCAAAAAAAAACAAAAAAAAATCAAGCAAATCCTTAGGCTGCACATTATACTTTTGTATTGTACTTTTACAGCCTTTGGTACAGAGGGGTTATTTTTTAACCCAATATTTTCAGAAAACGATCTGGACTAATAACAATAAAACTTCATCTTCTTCTGCTTAATCCAGGGTCAGGTTGTGGGGGCAGCAGCCTAAGCAATGAGGTCCAGATATGACCATGAAATAAACAATAAAATAACAATAACAATAAAGCTGTATATTAAAAAAAAAGAATAACACCACCTGATTTGGGACAAGCTAGACTTTAAACATATATGGGAAATACGGGGTTAATCATGAGCTTCTGAAAATATCTATCATTATAATTTGCCTTTTGAATTCCAATCTTAATTAGTAATACAGAAACAAAAAACAAGGACTAAGGAAATAATAAAATGCTGCTTAGGTGAAAGTAGTTAACACCAGCTTCTCAAAGCTCAGCAGTTCACAATAACAGTGAATAAAAAAGTTTCAGCATAAGTCACTGATGAATAGACTCATTCTGGTAAAGTTAAAAATATACAGTGCATAACAGATTATAAATTAAATAAATAAAATTAAAAAAAACTCTTTTTTTTTTAAAGAGCAGCTTTAAATACAGTGCATAATCATCCAGAAAGCAAATGCAGTGCAAAGAAATCACTGCAAAATCAATACGAAATGCTTGGGCTGGTTATGTATATCAGAACTGACACACAACAATCCCTACAGTTTACTCAGAATTAAGCGTGGTAGGCAAAACATCTAGTGAGCAGCAGTGGGTAATGCCTTGTTGATGAGTGGTCTAACAAGAATAGCCAGACTAATTTATGCTTCAGTGAGTAAAATACCCACACTTTCCAACCACGGTGAGCAAAAAATTAATCTCAGAATGCACTACAAATTGAACTTCTACAATAGTAGAAGACCACACCAGCTGAGAGTAGGAATCTGAGGCTGCAGCACACACAGGCTCACCAAATCTGGCCAGCTGAACACTGGAAAATGCCGTCTGGTCTGATGAGTCTTGATTTCTTGCAGATGGTTGGGTCTGACTTTGGCATCACTAACATGAATCCATGGACTCAAGCTAACTTATGTAAACAGTTCACCCGGTGGTGGTGGTGTAATGCTGTGGGGAATGAGTCCTTGGCAAATAGTGGGCCTCTTAATACAAATTAAGGCTTGTTTGAATGCTCTAGCTTCTCATACTGGTTCCATGAACATGACAGTGAGTTCAAAGTATTTCAATAGCCTCCTAAGTGACCAGATCTGAACCCAATAGAGCAGATTTTAAAAGTGGTAGAAGAGAAGCAAACATTTATGTCACCGGCTAGCAAAATCTCAGTGCAATGTTTAACACTTTATGGAAATCATACCATAAAAAAATTATACTCTTCCAAGGGTAAAGAGGGGCGCTGTCCAGTATTAGCAAGGCATTCCTAATAAAGTGGCTGTAAGTCAATTTTGAAGTACTAAAAGAAAGTCACTTGAACAAAGGAAGGAGGTGAAAATGCAACCATATGTTTACAATGGGATAAGGTTAGGCAAGATATTCCATGCAACACCAAAACAAAATCTTAGTATCCGACAATGGAATACATGACTCACCAGTTCTTAGTTCTCATCTCACTGAATTATACAGACCCAAATTCCATTGCATTGTTTTCATTATTTATTTATTTTTGCAATTATTTTCTTTGTGACAAGCACTTTCTCCAGAAGATGGATTAGTCCAGAGTGACTAAATGAGTTGGTGAATAGCTTCGGGAATCATGAAGGAGAACAGATTCTTGACATTATAATCCCTTTCCCATTATGTTTCTATCATTCATTCGTGGACTTTCGAAGTGATTCATTTGTGGTTCAGTAACCTAGAATGAAATCACAAAAAGACACAGGTGTGCATTCTGAGACACACAGGCCTGCAGGTGTGCATGACATTATTAGATCATATTTTTTATAATTGGACCCTGTGGTCTAAAGATGGCCTCCTAAATGTTTTCTTTTCTTTAAAAATGACTCTTCTCATGTTTCCAGTCTGCCTGTGAAAGCAAGGTTTGATCACCAGTGAGGCAATCCAAATGAATACAGGTCCCTGTATCTTCCTGTGACCAGGTTAAAACAACTAGACTACAATTTATATTTCATAAAAGTTCTCAAGCTAGGAGACATGAAATAACTGGAAACCGCGCCCGATTGCAATCAGTGACCTTCCAAAATGGAACTCTAGCTTAATAACAAAAAATAGATACCTGTTAAAGTATGCTTTCTTGGATTAGAGCATGCACACAAGTTTCCTGTCAGATACTGCTGATAGAAAAGGTCTGAGCGGTGTGGTAATCTTAAACGATCTGATATGTCAAAAAAATAATATAGATTTAGCAGTTTAGATGGTAATCAGGGCTCCCGGGTGGCACATCGACAAGGTGCGTAACTATCAACCTGGAGACTGCAAGTTTGAATGCAGGATGATGCCGCAGCCATCTGTTACCAGGAATCGATGGGAGCTAACTGGACGAACTCTCACAGAAGAGGAAGGAATGGCTAGCCAATCATGGGCATCTGTAAGTTCATTTGCACAAAAAGGGCGGACAGCGCTTTCGAAATGCAACGTAAGAAGGTGGGTGGCAGCATCACATGCAATGGAGGGGGATTGTGCATGCTTATGCCGCTCCCTGGTTGGTGGTAGTCATACATAGTGCAGCAAAACTTGATGGGAGGGAATTGGATATGACTAAAATTAAGAAATAAGGGGAGGAAAAACCCTGTTGTCAATTTCAATTGTTTCAACAGGGACCATTCACATATTTCCACACATCATAGATATTAAACAACACATCCACTAGGGACAGTTCAGAGAAGCACAAACATGGTGGAGGGGCTGATTGAAATGCACTTGATTACCAAACAGAAAAACACAGAGGTAGCGTGAGATAGTGTGGTAGACAGCAGAGATAGCGTGGTAGACGGCGGTGCTCTGTGATGCCATTAAATACATGCCAATATGTAGACGAAGAATTCTTTTTCGCTGCTTGTGGCACAAACAAATTGGTCTCACACGGACCACCATTTTTCCTTCACGACCAATCGCTTCCCAGTTTTCTGTATTAAATGTTTGTTCCTAAAGCCATGTGAATTAGCCCTATGTAGATGTTGATCATTTCTTAAAAACTTGCATTATCGCTCTTCAAATCCATTTATGGGGACACTCCTTTAAACAATTGGCTACAGCACCCCCACGGTTACTGGTGGTACTGCTCCGTTGTCACACGTCCACAAGATGTCCAAAAACATGCAAAAAAATACTGATGAAATGCAGATAGAAGGATCTGTCCGTATCTCTCTTTAATGCATAAATGGGATTAAAATACACATTTGCAAACGTCAGCACATCTCAAGTTTCCACTAAACGGCACACTGCCGATCAGCATGGAGATGCATACATACAGCATCAGAGGCTCCCCAACAAGGCATGAAAAATTAGAACAATGATTTCTTAAGTATGGTGCTACAATATTTAAATATGGTGCTACAAATAAAACAGTTTTAACTCTTTGTTATGCAAATGTTGCTTTTTTTTGGGTGGGGGGGGGGGGGGGGGGGGGGGGGGGGTGG
>JAOUQZ010000034.1:6624397-6640177 GCA_028564935.1 Neosilurus hyrtlii
AATATGAAGCCATAATATTTTTAGGTATCTCCATCATTCCCAACATAAGCACTGTCCCCTAACAGCAAAATGGAACAGATGATGCCCTCTTGACAACCTGCTCCACCCTCACTAAGCAGGCTGGACACACCAAACTGCTATTAAATGCATAAACAAGGGCAATTCTTTTTCATCTTGAGACACTGTGTTCACTCATCTCTGAAGTCTTCATCCTGGGAATGATCAATATCCCCACACCTGACTGAGACCTATCACTTGTGGAAACTCTACAGTAGGAAACCTGCCACCTTCGAAACCAGAGCCAGACCTGTGCATGGATGTAAAACTGGCGATATCTAGTCCATAGCTTTCCATCTCACACACTAAAAATTCAAGCTCTTTCTTCAACAGTGAGTAAAAATTCCACATTTCAAAGCCAGTTTCCTCTTTTAAGAATCAGCCCATTTAAGACTGTCCATCATATGCCTGCCTCTTGAAAGGCACTGCACCTGACATCCACATTTCATTTTGCAGCAGGGAAGCCCACAATATAGCCCTTTGTTACAATTTTGAGCCAGGCCCAATTGAATTGCATGGGTGGCCTGGTCACCAGGTTCTCATCTGGTGACACCACCCTTGGCCTGGCTCCCAGGGTGGATCCTGGTGTCCTTAATCCTGGCAAGGTACACTTAGTCTTTTTTGTAGCTTCCACAGGGATCTTTAGGCTTACTCTGTGTCTCTCCTCACATATGTCTGGCAAGGGTGGCCAGAGACATGGTGACAGAGCTTTGAGGTTCACCAAAGTATATAAGCTCTCGATGCCTGAAGGATAAGCATACTTATTACAATATGACATACAGAGAAAATAACTATGCCAGGAACCACATAAAACACATGTCTGAAGAAGCATGCCATAAGCACAGAAGAAAAAGTATTTGCTACCTGAAAAGCCACAAACTGCAGTCACGCAGGGTAATAGGTGGCCTATACTTTTCCAAATAAAAAAGCACTGAAGGAAAAAAAAACTGACTCTGAAACAGTTGAGAAACAGACCTTCACATTTACAAAGATCGCTTGGTAATGATGTAAAGTTGGGTACACTAGTGCATATCTAACACAATAGATAGTTATGACATTTAATGTGTAGGCCACACAAAAGCTACAAATGAGTCTCAGCCATAATATTAACACCACATCTGTGGGCTTGGCAGCCCCATATACAGAATATGCAGCTAACTGGCTACAGGCTCGTTAGATGGTGTTAATGTTATGGCTGATCAGTGTGTATCTTAATTTAACTAATACTAAATGCTGTGTATGGGGCTGCCTAGCTACAGACCAGTTGGATGGTGTTAATGTTATGGCTGATCTGTGCATATCTTAATTCAACTAATATTAAATGCCTAGGTGATGTTGATGTTATAGCTGATTGCCATTATAACTTTACTTAAGTCATCTTATATATACCATATTTATCCATGTCCTAGATGGCAATATCAGTCAATACTGACTTAAAAGATAAAAATGTATAGCTAAGTTTCGAGTGGCAAACAAAGGAACCAACCAAAGCCAAAAAAATTGTATACAGATGTAAGCTATTGAACAGGCCAGCCTGATCTTACTGAACACATAATAATAAAACACTTGGGTTAGACCTAAGGGCAGGTGCTTCCTGCTCGAGACACCTTAGCATTCATTTGCCCGCATGCACACACACGTCTGTTCTAAGATATTCTGCTTCCCTCTTTGGACACTGTGATTTTCCTGCAAGTGAGTTATCATCATTACTATTATTAGAGCATCTATCACCTCAAGCGGTTTTCTGGAGCTGACTGACTACCAAGCTCACATCTGTTTGCTTTTGTTGTCTGCACTATATGTGATACATAACACTCAAAAATGTGACATAAAAAAAGGTGATATAACTGAGATGTTTTACATCTACTTTATGGCTAATTCAGTTACCGTGTAGCATAATACTGCCACATGGCACATGGCAAAAGAAATACAAATGAAAGCTGAGGTTCTTAAGCCCAAAATGATTTCCTCTTGAATTAACTGACGTGTACGGCCCAATCTAAAACTTACCATAACAGAGGGTAGGTCTGGGTGAAAAATTTTATCAATTAATTATAACCTTTTGGTTTAGTAAAAAAAATAAAAAAAATAAAAAAATTCGAGATTCACTTTTAAATTAGCTCATTAACACAGAGATCCAAATTCCCAAAGTATATATACATATATATATTTTTTTTATTGAACAAGTTGTTTGTTTAAATTTCTATTAAATTAAATAGTATTTCACTTACTTATTTTGTAAATTCTGCACCGGGTTGGTGCCCCAAACCCAGGATTCTCAAAAAAATATTTAATTTAAGAAATGTATTTGCTGTTCTTCTACAGAGCCCCAGAAGCGACATGAAAGAGAAAAAAAAAAAGAAAGTTTTGCAAGATCCTGAGAAAGTTTTGTAGGATCTCGCAAAACTTTTGATTTGTGATGAATTCAACCAAGTCGGCCAGGTTAGAACACGCTTTCATTTGCATTCTTTTCAGATCTCACTCACTTATTCGAAAACCATGCAAAATGCCAAGGACGGATTACCAAGGACTTCTAAAGACCTCTCCCACAGGTGTGTGTTTATTAATCTGTAATGGTACTGCACCAAACACGGTAACTGAACCGGAAGTAAACTGACCGAAAGTCAAATAAGTCGTTCAGAAAGGGCCCCCCCCCCCTCCACATATTTTTTATCCTCCATGTCCCTTCCCAGGTTCCGTAGTTCTTCTCTGTGTTTACATCATTAAAATAAAACTTATTTAAATAATGTTTTGCTTCAAAAAAAAAATCTAAATTGGAAAGGTAAATCTGTTGTAGGTTGAAAAAAATCTTTTATTTATAAGAAAAATTTATATTTATAATTTATAAGATTTTATTTTCAGTTCACATCACCCAGCCCTATTAAAGGTAAAATAATTTAACAGTAACAACACTTTCTTGAGCAGAGAAACAAAATCAAGATACACTTCAAATTGTAAACAGTTAATGCACAATTGCAGACTAAAATAAATTTCAAGAGTTTGTCTCTTTATAATAAAAATAGCTAAAGGAAAGTTCAAAGAATTCAAATAAGTATGAATTCAAAGAAGTATGAATAAGTGTTTAGACAAACAGCACACCTGATGAAAACTGAGCTGGAACCAGGGTGGAATCATGCAGAAGAAAAGAGGGAGACAGGGTTGAGACAGAAAGTGAGTGTGTGTGTGTGTGTGTACATGTGCTGGTGTGTGACCATGTGTCTGCAAGAGTGAGAGAGCGGTGAGAGGGTGGACAGGCTTCAAGCCCAGGGGGTGGTGTAGGTAGTGGTGGTGGTGGGGTGTCAGTGACTATGAGCCTAACTGAAAGGGGAGGGCACAGATGTAAAGATATTTAAGATGTGGCCACAGCAGACCTAGAGTTAGAGGAAAGAGCGAAGGCCTTGAAAGAACAGCTGAGACAAAAAAAAGCAAGAGAAAAAGCCAGAAGCAGCAATCAGAATTTTCCCTCGCACCTCCTAGATACTTGTTAGCCACACGAGAGGCACTACGAGGAGAAACACATCTGTGCTACAAGAGACCAAAAGCCCTTTCTTAAGCTGAGTACGTCAAAAGAGCCACGATGAGGACGCCAGTCATCTCTTCTGCCCTTTTGCTTTTGGTATTAGGCTTGACATGGGCTCAGAACCCATTCAAGAAGCGTGCGGTTGCACCCAAAGCGACAAAGGCGCTGTGCTGCGATGATGTTCGTGCCTTGAAGGTGCAAGTGGCCAACCTCACCAGCCTGCTGGAGGAGCTTAGCAAGAAGCAGGATGCAGATCGGATCACTTTGGTGAAACAAGTGATGGAGCTAGAAAAACAAAACCAGCAACAGGAGGCCCGAGTGACTGAAGCTGAAAGCAAGTATTCAGAGATCAACAATCGGGTGGACATTATGCAGTTTCAAGGCATGCAGGGTGCCCCTCAAACTACCTCAGGTAAGAATAATAATGAAAAAAAAAAAAAAAAACACTTCTTGTAGACACATTAAATGGTTCATCGTGTATGTTCTTTCAATGCATGAACATGTCGTGGGGTTGCCAAGACCTTCCAGAGTCCACTTTATTAAAAGTGTATTTTATTTTTAGTAAATTTTATTCATTTTATTAAAAAGGGTTATATTAATAGGAGACTAGAAATCATACAAATATTACTGTCAGTATCCAAAGCCATAAAGACATCGTTTATATCATATTCTTCATATGTACACCCCAAAACTCCTTCATAGTCTGATGTCCAATTATTAAGTCAAAGAATCATAAGTCTATTATTGAGGATCTTAAGATTTATAAGATCAGGATCTCTCCAGATAGTGATCATACCAGGCACACACACGTGACCATGAAACTGCTCATAATCTGTGTATGTAACCTTTGACTCACCAGAATGTCAATAAAAACTAAAAAAAAAAATCTGTCTGGTCCATCAAAAAAATAAATAAATAAAAGAAAGAAAGTAAGAAAGAAAAGTCTCATAAATGATGCTGCGTCTCTGCCACACTATTCATCTTTCAAACCAGAGGCAGACCAAAAGCATGACCGTGCTGTAAACGTCTATTATTACACCCAGTTATTTGGCACTTAGCGACCTTTCTTTTCTCTCATTAGGTTTGAGAGTACAGTGAAGCTTTGTTGGAATCCTGCAAAATATACAGACCCTGTTTCAATAAGCACAAACGCATAAACCACTCCAAGTGGCTCCAATAAATTTTCCTCTTCAGCAGGCTGGATTAATTTCTAAACTGGTTGGATGAATAATGCGCTATTCGGTTAGAAAAACCAGACATGAGGAACTTAACCATACTGGATATTATCTCAACTCAAACCATTCAATATGTTAGAACTGAATCAACCCTTTGATTTATTCTCTCGTAGACGCAATCTATGATTGTGCATCACTCTACCACAGGAACTACCGAATTTCTGGCATTTACAAATTGCCTAAAGATGAGTTTCTGGGAACACCCGAACTAGAGGTTAGTTATGAGGTTGTAGATCTATATTTGATAGCATGTTCTTTGTTTTAATGACTGATCTAATCATCTGTCACTGCTATCCTCAGGTGTACTGTGATATGGAGAAAGACGGAGGTGGTTGGACAGTCATTCAGAGACGGAGAGTAGGTCTAACCAGCTTCGATCAGGATTGGAAGCAATACAAGAATGGCTTTGGGACAAAAAGTGGAGACTTCTGGCTTGGCAATGAAAACATCTTTCGCATGACCAGGCAGTCCACGGTTCTCCGGATAGAGCTAGAAGTAAGTATAGCATTATGATACATGGATAATTTTACCTTGAGTGTTTAATAACAACCAGTTTGTTTAATGCTGCCATTATTAATGAACTATTTCAGGACTGGGAGGGGACAACACGCTATGCTCAGTACGGTTTCTTCACAGTTAGCAATGAGTTGAACAGCTACAAGCTCTTTATTGCTAACTACAGCGGGAATGCTGGGGACTCGCTCCGTTACCATAACAACACCAACTTCAGCACTAAGAACAAGGACAATGACAAGTGCGTGGACGATTGCGCCCAACTTCGCAAAGGTAAGACACCATGAGATTGACTGCTTTTCCGCTAACAGTAAGCACTTCAATGATATAAAATTGAATCAACATATTTCCTCAGGTGGCTACTGGTACAACTGCTGCACAGACTCAAACCTGAACGGAGTGTTCTATCGCTACGGGATGCACAACAAGAACACGGATGGCATTACCTGGTACGGTTGGCATGGACCAAACTACTCCTTCAAACGGGTGGAGATGAAGATCCGCCCTCAGAATTTCACTTAAATTAACTGCCCATGCTTACCATAACCACATGCAAACCTTCAGCAATACACACTAATGTCTTCTGCCTTTAACTGGTTAAAAAAAAAAACATCTCTATGCATTTTTTTCTTACAGAATGTTTCTGGATTGAATGTGTGATGCGCAGTGTATGATTGTAAAGTGCTGTTGTTTTGATATTTATCTCAGATATTTTATTTTCTTTAAGCTTTTCATCCTAGATTGTCCCATCAAAGAATGAGCAACAATTTAGGCTCATGTTAAATAAAGAAGGCATGTTTATCAGATCAAGTCATGTCTTTTATGAAGTAGGTCTTATTTTACAATAGTAAAAAAAAACCTTTTTTTTACAGATTCTTTTTTAAGAAATACATTTACGTTTGATAAACTGACTGATAGATTGCATTGAATTGTGTAAAATGTAAAATGTGTACAGTTCTATACATCACTGAATAATGAATTAAATTGTATTTTTAAAACTCCTGTTTCTCCTTTTGTCATTCCAACACTGAAAATGAACTTCACCTGATTTTCAAGCTAACAAGCAAAACCAAGTAAATTGGATACATGTCCTATGCCAAAAATATGTATGTTAACTTTGAGAAACTGACCTCAAAAAAACAAAACCTTGCAAACAAAAAAACAGGTCAAAGTTACGGTCCTCAGAACTCATGTGAGAGTTTTTTCAGGAGGTCTTAAGTTTAAAATATGAAGGTTCCACAACAAATTGATGTGTTGTCTGGAGATATAAATTACCAACCAATACAGAACTATTGTACATCTCATTCCACTGCACTAGTAATCATAAATATTATGTTTTCCATCACCATGTGCAAACATGACCTGTTTGCTAAGTCCTTACACCCACAAAATCCTGACCAGTGTCACCAATTTCTCACAAGCAGTGCTTCTGTGTGGTTTGACCATAAATACCCAAGCCATTAATTTTATTAGGAACCATAAAACCAATACTATACAGTCACTTGCAACAGCTTAGTTGTCTCACTTTTGTACAGTAATTAACGCTGAACACCTTATAAAGTATCTTCCAATATTCACCAAAGAGTTTACTTTTCAAAACTACTAATAACAGCAGATAAGGCATTATGCTACACAAGAAAGTCACTGACAAACTCATGAAAAGAAGGCAGATCCAAGTGAACCTTGAAAAGAGTGCATGAGACAACTCACACAAAGAACAAATACCATTCTGGCATTCCATGTTTACGTTCACAGTGTTCTATAAACAGGTTTGACTCTCATTATAGTTGATGGAGGTCTTCAAGAATCCTGGGAGGTCAAAGCAACCAGAATTATGTGGCCTGGCTTGACCTTTTGCTGGCATGCGTGCAGTTTCCTGATGGCTGTACTCCACTTCACAAAGCCATTCATCAGACAGTCTTCTAAAGGCTGCTGAGGTTGGCTCCCTTAATTGTGAACCGTAAGGAAGCCTTGGCTCAACCTTAGTCACTAATTAGGTTCTCAATAAAAACTGTTATTTCAGTATAAGGACTACTAAAATATTTAACTAGCTTACTCAGAATCATTTAACACAGTGTATTTATACTTAACTAGTTTTTAATTATTTTTAAATCATTAGATCCAGGGCTATGACAGATACCTTACAGGAAATAAAGTTTCTCAATAAATTGTTTTATTTTTTGATGTGAAAATGTTTGATGTGACTTATGAAGACCACTTAAACTTAAATCTACCCTTTGCACATAGTGATCAAAACACGTATAGTATTTCTACATAAAGTACGCCAGGCTTTTTTTAATAAGCACCACAAAAATACATTTATATTCCACCAGAACCAGTTAAAATGACATAATATGTTTTAAAGAGAACTGGGAATGTGGCTTCAAAATATTACCACCTCATATTCTATTCAGGAAGCAGATGTTGGGTTAGAATGCTTTCATGGGCAAACCTTTTGGCCGAACGTGAAGGTAAAAGGTACACCAGTAATCCTGTTCAACAGATAAAAATTCTTTCAATACTTCACAAATATGGTGGGACTAAAGTGTTGCGTTCCATCTGAGGACAATGTTTACCAAGCCAAACTGCCTTATGAATATTTTTCAATATTGTAGTCCACAAAAATATCATTCATACATTCATTAAATTTAACTAATAAACATAACAAAACTTAAAAAAAAAAAAAAATCTAACCTATAACCAGAATAAGATAGCTATCTGCATTTAGTATGAGAAATATCCTTGTTTAATGTGTTTTTTTCTTTTGTTTTTTTTTGTTTTGTTTTTTTTTTGTACATAAAATGATATGATTAGTAATGCAAAGTCAATATCTATGTAATAAGAATGAATAGTATATACCACACGGGAGCCCCGCAATCTATACCAGACATGATCTCACATCCATAATGCTTTAACCGAACAGCAGAAAAACACTCACAGTTTGCCACCCTCACTGATTCTGAAATCCGATAAATTAAATCAACTACATTTTTTTAATTATAAAAAAGCAACTTATTCAGACCTTGAATGAGTTTCAAAAGATGCCATCATGAAGGACACAAGAGCATTGTGATGGCATAGGTGGGGTAATCAGTGCAATGCTGTAAAAATAGAAAAACTAAACCATAAAAATCTCATTTTTCTTTTCTGACATTTGTGTGTAGTATACACTACAAATTTCAACGTTTTAAAAAAGATGCCATTACAAAGCGTGCTCGCCTACCACTATCTTGTTTAAAATATGCAGGAAAAAAAACAATAATATTTTGATTTAATTTGCTTTTCTTGTGTTCCCATGTAGTATATACAATATTCACCACAGGCTCAGTGGATGTCACTGAATTGAATGTTGGTGGATGTTACTATTAACACCTTTTGGACATAATTGTTAATTATAATAAATACAGTATAAAAATGTAATCATACAATGTGTCTCTGATCAATCTTGCAAAATTGAGCCGATACAAACCTATACACCTAGATACTTCCCACCAATCTTTCAGTCCTTCCCTGTTAGTATTTTCAGTCTATTCAGACCTGATAAAAGATACTGCAGCAAACATGGTACCTGAACCTGATCTTATGACTTACTTATAGAGCAGAACTTGCAGGGAAACATTGGCACAATACAACTGTACCAAAATTACTGGAATATAAAGTCTGACTTTTGAGTACACAATAGTGATGACACATCCAATACCAGTAAAGACAAATGATACATAACTGACAAACCTTGGCCTACTTAATAGCAGAATATGATGAGATTTACAGAAAACCAGAATTCCACTGTCAGCTTTATAGATATCTGCTTTGGGCTGAGAACTAATTCATCTGTAAGTATCTTTTTTGGATTCTGAGCACAGCAATCTATCGGAAGATGGTCAACTATTCATATTCTCAAGTTTCTTAAAATAAAAATGTGATAAAATCTAAAGTGCAATTTAAAAAAATGAACTGTTTTAAAATCAAATCCCAAACCTGATATAGATGCTGAGTGAAGGGGTGTGCTCTAAATGCAGCTAAACGCACACACACTGAGAGAAATTACTGACTATTATAAATGTGCCTGTTCTAATCTTAGCGTTTCTATAGTAAAAGCAAATTTACAGGAATTTGTATAGCAGACACATCACAAAATGCTAATAAAATTAAATAAAGATTTAATTTAAATGTGTTTATTTCTAATAAAGAAAAATATATAATCAGTGCCAGGTGAAGGTTTCTGAGGGAAGACATTCATGTAACATTAATGGAAGGAGTCGCCATTGTAAACAATAAGTTTAGCAAGATTAATGAGTGTGATGTGTTTGATAATATGGTGTAAGAGAAATAAGAGGTGTAAATGTGTAATGTGCTTCAACATGGATCTCTTATAACCAGACAACCTGTCATGTATTATTCCTTAAATATTTAACATTCCAATCCAACACTATGCTTAGACATATATTTGAACAAAACTGTCCTCTTGTGCTTTTAGCTAAAAATTCCTATAAATTACACTTTAAGAATATTTGAATTTCTAAATGCATAGAGCTAAGAACCAAATCACTCAAAGGCTTCTTAACATGTTTCAAAATAATTGCAATGCTCAAATACAAAACAACAAAGGTGTCCCTCAAGTGTCCAGTTTAGGTCCTCTCCAATTTATTTTATATTAGAGATATTGCTTTAGCATTATGCTTTTATATATTATATTTATACATATATTAATAAATGTGCTACATGCTAAGACTAATGACACTGTATTCTTTTTAGAAATGCCAGAACATACAGCAAGGTCAAATAATTATCACAAGTTAAACTAGACACCAGGCAGTTTGTTATTCTTCTTTGAACAAATATTTGAATAAATTACTTTTTACCCCTCAGCCAGTTATGGCTGGAGGGGTATTGTCATTGGCTTGGTGGGCGGGTGGGCGGTGTGACAATAACATGGTTCAGGCCATTGTTCGGCTCATGCACAGGCCAGCTTTGTGAAATTTTGCATAGGCACTTCCTATGATCTAAACCTGTACGTGGGGTAGCTAATTTGCATATGCAACCTTTGACCTTGGCAAAGTGACCTTAAACATATAAAGTTTGTTTTACAAAAAAAAAAAAAGTCTTAATAGGACCTTTTTAAAAGAAACAAATGTTCTCTTGTGGGGAAAAAAATTTGATGTGTTGCAACAGTTGTTTTTTAGATTCTTGATTAAGGTGATGTAATTTACTGACATTACTTTTTGTCCATTTATCATTCAGTATATGATGGGAAGAAACTTTTTATTTATATAATCATTCTTCATTATTTGCCTCCATTTATCTTTAATGCTCAGATGCAATGCACTTGACGTTCATTTGAATCTGGAACAAATTTTAGTGAACCATGATCCTGGATATTCTTGTTACTAATGACTTCATGTCATTTTCTGCTTATTTTATGTCTGCTTCATGCCTTTATTTCTGTCTCCACTTTAGGAACCTCAACACAATGATAAGCAAGTTCCTTGAGATTTAAATAAATCACCAATATCCGTTTCTGCATGTTTCCACTACTACATTTTTCAAAGCACAATTTCTCTAAATGAAAACCATCTGTCAAAAACAAAGTGAGTGAACATAAATGTACAGTTTAAAATAGATTTCTCATGTTAAAATCTGAACTATTATCAAGATATGGAAATTTCAATAATCATATGTCACGTGACATGAAAGTGTTAACTTGCAATTTTTTGGCACCTTGATTTTTACTAATTTCTGATAGTGTAATTTCTAACCTTTAACCATTTATCATTATAAAGACAACATTTTAAACTAATCTAACAGGATACCAAACACAAGTCTCAAGCAACTTCTTTGTGACATAACCAAAGATTGGACGACTGTATATCATACACAAAATGACAGGTGAAAAACTGGACTATATTTCATATTTTGAGGACCTTTGACAGTCTGACATAGAATTAATTCACAGTAACTACAACAATGTAAACTGCATTATTCTTATACAGAATTGTTAGTGCATGGTAAGATATCTGGTTTCATTTTTAATGACACTGATGCTGAAAATCTGTCGATATTTTAAACCAACGCATGAATGATCTTATTTATAGGAATTTAACCTTCTTCTTTACAAAAACATTTAAATGAAAAAAAGAGAAGCTTTCCCTTAGTGCTACACATATTGGCTGCATATGCGATGTTAGTCGTATTTGGCTTAGGTATTGATCGGCTCCACTCAATGCTACAGTTTTATAAAAAATAATCATAGCGGGCACAGCAGAGTCAGAAGAGGTTTGTAAAAGTGTCCAAATACCAAGACATCAAAAGTTCGGGCATGCTTCAGATTTGCTTAAAATGAAAGTGTGGCTTGTAAACTGTGCAAGCTTTCATTGGCCCACCACAGCAGCACTAGCACAATGCACAAGCACCTTAAAAGGAAAAATAAAGTTCTTGTCCTGGACGGTGCACTGCCATAAAAACTCAATCCACCATAAAAGTTTTTTTGTCTGTTCAAGTTTATTAATTTATTTAACCATTTTAAATCTTGCATCCTTATAACTTACTAACACACAATATTAAAGCTATGAAAGTTTTCTGCCCGTCACATTTTACCATTAAATAAATGCTTGAGAAAATGTTTAGGTTAATCTAGGTCTGTTCTACACTGGTTGATGGTGCTACTGCGGGTGTCAGGGTGAGTTGGGCTCAACTGGAGCAACTTGGAGCAAGTCCTTTTTTCGGCTTTTTGCAAGCAACAGGTCTCTACTTCCCAGCATGCCATAATACCAATGCCGGGTTGATGAAATTGGAAGTGCAGGTAGCTAGTTCTGCTAGTAAAACAAAAGTGCTGCTGACACTTGTTTTTCAGTCTAGATTAAGTCCATGAAAAGCAACAAAACATAGAATTAAAGTATTTGATAGTACAGGTGTATTCTGTTTTATTTTTAGGGATTAGACAGTTTTTCCCAAGCAAATGTAATTTTATTGGACTACTACAATACTACTGGATTACAGGCCTTCAGTTAACTCCATGCTAGCCCTGACCCTGCGGTTCAATATTTTATGGTAAGAGTGCATATAGGTTTATCAGTATTCAACCAGAGAGAGTGGAATAACTGAACAAATGTCTAAGAACATATTCGACTGACTCATCAAGGAATAACTGACAAAAATGAATGAATGAATAAACAAACATACAAATAAATAAATCAATTTTGTTTAACATGCACCCAACTTTTTCACTGTGTTTAGGAGATTTGGATTTCTTTGCTTTAAACAAACTATTTTTTTTTTGCATTTTTTAAATCAAGCAGGAGTTAACAGTTTCAATAAAGTTTTACAATTTAACATGTAAAACAACTTTATGCTGCATTATACAGTAAAATGCCTTGTTATAATAAATGGAACTGAAATTGTCAGATTTTGTTTACTTAGGAAAATTAATCATCTAATCATTATGTAGTCTGTAATTGATTAATTAATGGAAGGAAAAATAGTAATTAGTTTCATCCTTAATTAATTTGTAAAACATTTTCTGTGTGTTCAGCCTTTGCTGTAACACTTAAAACTTTTATCTTATAGCTGATTTAAGTTGACCCAGCAGCCATAATAAATGGCATAATAATGTAAGGTTGGAGAGCTGGTATTTATTTAAAAGAGTGTCGTTGAAGTTTAAGAAGAGCTGTGTTCTATTTTGTCATTTTCTCTCTAAATTTATGTTTGTGTGTGCATGCAATAAGCTATGTGCTTTGGTCTATCTGACCATCCATCCATCCACCCGTCCATCTCTCTATGTACACACAGATTAGTTATAACAGTATGCATATACAACAATTAGCCATAACACTAAAACCACCTGCCTATTACTGTGTAGGACCTACTTGAGTTACGAAAATAGCTCTATCTCATCAAGACATGAATTCCAGAAGACCTCTGAGAGTGTGGTGTGGTATCTGGCAATAAGCAGTTTGCAGCACATCCTTAAAATCATATAAGTTGCAAGGTAGGGCCTACTAAAAGATCAATTTAGTTTGCTTGGAAATCATACTGTCATGCATCAATGGGAATCCAGCATATATAGCAAGTTACTGAATACCTGGCTTTAGCTAATTAAATCACAGAAACAATCCTAACAGATTACTTATTCTGACTCTGTCACCATTTCTGGTAAAAGCTATTAGGACAAATTCACAGACCAAAAACTCAATGAAACTTTTTGGCCAGCAGAGAAAACTTGAGCCTTGGCAGATCACTGTAAAAATCTGAGACATCCTTTAGTTCAGCTCTTCAACTGCTTCACGTTAGCTTGTCGAAAGCATAAAAGGTATGTGCAAAAGCATCTGAAAGGCTTGTGAAACTGAACTTTCACAATTCAGGCACACATCTTGAGCAGTAACTTGACTTAAAGCATTGAAAAAACAACATAGAACTGAAAAAAAGGTCATTTAGAAAAGTGTAATGGTGGCCAGTGAAGCGTTCTAAAGTCAACTGTGTATGGATCTGATGACTCTTGGTTCCAGTAACAATCTTAAAGAGAAAATAATCAGTTTTCCTACCTAATAAGGGATTCCAGAATAAGGGGAGTCGGGCCTTTTTGAAACTCGAGCTCTTTGTAATGCAGAGCCTTGGCATAGGCACGGCATTTAGCAGCTCTCTCGCCCAGTAGCACGATGCCATTATCGTCCCTCAGTGGAAGTGGACCCTGAAATGAAAGGGTGGAAAAACAGAAAATTAAAAAAAAAAAAGACACTGGTATAGCGTACAGCAGAAGAGAATAAAACAGAATAGTCCAATCTGGAATGTAAGCAATGATGTGCCATATGCCAGAATTATCCTAGCATACAGGAGTATGGTTAAAACATATACATGAAGAAAAGGAAAATAATCCACTTTACAAATAGTTCAGGTGAGTGCTTTAGACGGTTATTATTCAAACAGTGTGCACTGTGAACTGTTTTACAGCAGGACTGTTTGAAAAAGAAAACTCCAATCTTGACAGGAGAATAAATTTTAGCATGGTATCCTTGAATTCTTTTCAAAACACATTCGAATCATGTGGCAGTTAATGTGGAAAGGGCATAAAATACTGGGTCTTTTTTCAGCTGAGCAGTTCAAAAGGCTCAAAGTTTCCATCCATCATACAGGCTTTAATCTTACAGGTTAAATTCCCCCAAAAAAACTTAATAAAATGAAATTTCCACAAACACCAAGCTTAAAGAGAAACTTTAATTTTAACTTTAATAGAAACACCTGTATGCCTGTACATTGTCCCTTTGTATAATTGTACAGGCAGCCAATCATATGGAAGCATAAGGAATCAGCACAGTGTATGACATCATTCAGAAGTCTCTTAGGGGGTGATCACACTAGAGGTGTGATAGTAAAGCAACTGACGCGAATGGCAATTCGTGACTGCCGCTTTTCATTCTCAAAATGTTCTCAAATTTGTCTCGTGACATTCGCAGCATCACATTTTGGTTGCCTGGTTTGTAAACTCATCATAATACATTTAAAACATGAATTTGATGAATTGATGAATCATGAAAATGATAATTTTTATGAATGTCGCAAAACGAGGCTCTGAGAGTAGTCTCAAACTCTTCTCAAACAGTCCAGACATACGAAAGGTCGCAAAGTTGTCAGTTTGCTCACAAATTATTTGTCTTTCGTTTGCAAGGAAAAGAGACAAGCTGGAGACTTCCGCGTTTGAGAAAGTTTGAGAAAAGGTTAAGACTTGTTGGCATCTGCCATATTCCATGTTTTGTCATCATTCATATTTTATTCACATTGGCAAATAAAAAGCAAATGGTTTGAGAATAAAAAGCGAACAAAACGCAACTGATTTACAACAGATTCATTGTATTTTCACCAAACATCTGCAATCCAATCGCAAATCCCTTGCAACTCAGTCTCAAACTGCCGTGCAACTTTCGTTTGATATACATCTTTAAGCAATGAAATATTCACTTGCATGTGGAGTCACAAAACATCTTGAGGTGAAATTCACAATAAATAAATAGATAGATAGATAGATAGATAGATAGATAGATAGATAGATAAATAAATAACCGATTCACGTCAGTCACTTTTCTATAACAGCTCTAGTGTGATCACCCACTTAAGAGTTTCAATAAATTTTTAAAATACATTTAAAATAGTCTGTTTATACATATGTATATTGAGTGGTAGTTCTGTAGGTGGAAATGCCCTGTTGATGATAGAGGTCAGAGGACAATCCCCACACTGGTTCAAACTAACAGCAAGGTTACAGTAACTCAAATCATCACTCTTTACAGTGAGCAGAAAAGCATCCCAAAAAATCAACACACCAAACCGTGACCTACATCATATCACATTAGGCTCCACTCCATTTAGGCACAAACAAGACTCTAATGACAACACTATATATATATATATATATATACAATTTCATCCTGACAAGCCTGTTTCGTGGTTGCCCACTCATCAGGGGAT
>JAOUQZ010000034.1:6647351-6683976 GCA_028564935.1 Neosilurus hyrtlii
TGCGAAGGAAACTCATTTCAGCCGCTTGTATTCACAATCTCGTTCTTTCGGTCACTACCCAAAGCTCGTGACCATAGC
Source organism: Neosilurus hyrtlii (assembly GCA_028564935.1). NCBI lineage: Eukaryota > Metazoa > Chordata > Actinopteri > Siluriformes > Plotosidae > Neosilurus > Neosilurus hyrtlii. The sequence continues at coordinate 6,647,430 of JAOUQZ010000034.1, forward strand.
TGAGGGTAGGAAGATAAATTTAGTGGTAAAACGAGAGTTTTGCCTTCTGCCTCAGCTCCCTCTTCACCACGAAGGGCCGGTACAAGTTCCGCTTTACAGCAGAGGCTGCACCGATCCGCCTGTCAATCTCCCGATCCATCTTTCCCTCACTCGAGAACAAGACCCCGAGATACTTGAACTCCTCCACTTGGGGCAAGACCTCATTCCAGACCCGGAGGGTGCATTCAACCCTTTTCCGACTAAGAACTATGGCCTCGAACTTGGAGGTGCTGATTCTCATCCCAGTCGCTTCACACTCCAGCGAGATCCAGTCGCTGCAAATCACTCCAGCGAGAGTTGAAGGTCCTGGTTTGATGAAGCCAAAAGGACAACGTCATCTGCAAAAAGCAGAGATGGGATCCTATGGCCACCAAACCAGAACCCTTCAACAACTTTGACTGCGCCTAGAAATTCTATCCATAAAAATTATGAACAGAACCGGTGACAAAGGGCAGCCTTGTCTTAATTTTTACTTAATTCTGTTACGAAACGGTTGAGAAATAACAGAAAGAGAACAGAAAGAGCATCCTGGACAGATGAAAGATGCCCCTACTGGCACTGATCCGCCGCCATTATTGTGATGTCATGGGCAGGAGTTTATCCTAAATGGAGCAGGCCTGGCACTGTGTAAACAAGTGAGAAATGGCCAAAGGTTTGAAATGTGGAAAAGATTTTTTGAAATTTCTTCCGATCAGTTCTTTAAAAAAAAAAAATAATGCGTTGCATTACTGTCTCTTTTTTTATTTATCCAATGTCACCAGAGGGGACACAGAAGAAAAAAATATGTATTGGTTTCTCATGCGCACAAGAAAGTATTAAGCTACAGTATGTATATAAATGGAAATATGTGACTTAACTGAGCTGTATTTTAACATTGGACTCACCTATAAAGACATTGCAGCATTGCTTGTCTGCTGTTAATGTTATGTTATCTCCGAACGACCATAAAAGCGGGTTTTAAAGTCTTGTGGTCTGATTCGGCGCAGGGTATACACCAGCCTTAATCAGTCACCTGATCATCTGATAACATAACGGTGATGGCGGACAAGCAAAGCTGCAACGTCTTTACAGGCGAGTCCAAGGATAAAATACTACTGAGCCTGTAAGTGGAAACAGAAGAAAAAATATATACATAAATATATAGTATTATTATAAAATATATAAATATAAAAAAACAACGTCCGATTAAAAAAACTCAAGTAAAACTGCATTGACGGCTTCAGCACATACGTTTTGACTGCATTTTGCGTCATAATTTTGTTGAATCAAACTGTGAATATGGTGACATGAGGTCTTTAAGTAAACATATGTAAAGAATCCATCTACACAAGTCATAAGTGAGGAGCTGTAATAGAAATGATAAGGTATAAAATTACACCAAAAGCAATGTCAGATATCAATCAGACTGCAGATGTGGCCAAATTAACAGATGTAAAACTGAGGTGGATGTCTCTGAATATTCCCTGAGACTGGATTTCGAGGGCAATATTCAGCCTAAGATGCATAATTGTTTTAGTATATACACTGCACATTACCTAACCAAAAAAGCACAATAAAACAAGATTTTAATGGTTTTCCTATTTATTTTTAAACACTGAAAACACAGACGAGCTTCCAGCACAGGCAGGTGCAGAGCCTAAGAGCTGTGTAAGTTGTGGTGTTACTATGTGGGAAAACAATGAAAAGCGAAGTAAAAGAAGATTATTATAGTTTATATGTACATATTTTAACCATGACAGGGACTGGTCTTGTGAGACAAACCGTAACAAACTGAGAGTGTCCATCATTCGAACATTATCCACTCAGAATTATGAATTTATAATCCAAGCTAGTGAACCAATCAGATCATGCTATTTCCATATAGTATGTAGCAACATTGTACATTATGTTCTATAAAATCCAGCACATTGGGCAATAATAATATTTTTGGGCAAGGAGACTATAAAATACAACCATACAACACTGGAAAGGTGAAATATTTGATGACTATACTTACTTGCGTGCCTGCAGTGGGACATCAGAGGCATCAAACAGTTTGACTATAGGAGGTAGCAGCAGGTGGAGGTAGTCATCTAGGTTGGCACCAAACAGTTGTATGGCCAGGAGCAGCTGTAAAGCAGAATTTGTTTTTAATGAGGTGCTGGACAAAAAGGACTTGGGTTTTGTGTGAACATCTGGAGTCAAAAGGAATAAATCATTAAAGAATTTACATCATTTCCCACTAATGCCAACCGAGATATATTCGTAAACACTTGTAAACAGCCATACTTTTACCTCAATACTTGTCGGAATTATTTTTTTGGTTCTCATTGCCTACAACAGCATTGTTCAATACATTTTCACCAAAAAATTATTGAGAAGTAATTTTTTACTTATTTTTATTAGGAGCCCTTTTAGGCAAACGTGGTGGTGTATAAACTTCACTGCACCCTACTGTACACTTAAACATAAACTACATAAATCTCAAGGAGTATAGGCAAATAAATTAGCAATTATCTAGCACACAGATGTCAGACTCAAGGCCCACGGGCCAAATCTGGCCTGCCAACTCATTTTATGTGGCCCGCAAGGGCTTTTTAAAAATATGATGATTATCACACATTCTTTTCAACAACCATTACCATGAAACGTTATTCATCATCCACAGCGTGGCAGCAACCCATTTCAAATAAACAGCTACTCATTCATGACTCAAGAAAGCTTGGCAGGGCAGTGGTGGCTTAGTGGTTAAAGCGATGGGTTACTGATCCAAAGGTCAGTGGTTCAATCCGCACTATCACCACTGTTGGGCCCTTGAGCAAGGCCCTTAACCCTCAATTGCTCAGTTGTATAAAAATGATAATTTTAAGTCGCTTTGGATAAGAGCATCTGCCAAATGCTGTAAATGTAAAATGTAAATGTAGACTGCAAGCTAGCAAATTGCTGTCATGTGTCATCAAAAAAAGAAAGTGAAAAAATTTAAAGAGAAATCTAAAGTCTAAACTAATCTAATTTTCCCATGCAGATTTCATTTCATGCCTTTTTTTAAATGGATGTTCAGTGATTAGTCAGCCCTTGGTGACCTAGGTGTGATGATGTCCCTTAGTGAAAATGAGTTTGACGCCCCTGATCTAGCACTATGGGACAGCACTATAGACAGCATGTTAATGTCATTAGCTACCATTAATGCTTATATTCTTAAAAGAAGTTTCCTTCTGACATCTATCTATTAGGGCAGTATTAAAGCAGTACCCCTGTGTAAAAAATGGAATTATAGCCTACAGAGTTTCTCTCTAAAATTCCACCTGGAACCTTTGGAAGGTGCTGCTGAGCCGACAGAATGATGCCAACTTTCATTATGGAAAAATAAGTGAGTCGTTTTTAAATAGCTGCCCCACAGTGGTTTCTACAAAACCATGCCACTAAATGCATGTGTGCTCTCTTAGATGTTCATCCAATAAGATCAGAGAACATGAAAAGGTCGCAGGCTGCAAACGTTTTTTTAACTGCACATCAACTTGTGGGGGGCGCCAAGAGTATTTTAAGGCGATGCAGACATTCCCTGTGATGCAGGGGTTCCCTGCCAGACCACCATCCTGTCCAGACATGAAGCTCTGCCACTGTACACACACTATTGTATTAGGTGTCATGTCAGGGGACATTGTGTATACATGTGAGGTTAAATAATTGTACATGCTGGGCTTGTTGAATTGGCCTGCACTCTTGCGTGTCTGTGTCTCATGTGTGGCTGATATTCTATCTGAGCGGTGGTGCCGTGTAGGTCTTCACTAGACGCTGACTGATTATGGGCACTGGGAGCTTATGATATTCCTCCCTTTGCTTTGAAGTCTTTTTACTCTTTTTACTCTCTCTTCTGCCTGACATCCTACAGTCTTGAATCTGTGCAGGCTTTTTAAACAGGTTAACACTGATACAAAATAAGTACTGATATTTGAATCTGCTCTTCCAGAATTTCTTCCTCCAGCCACAAGACAAGATGAATGTCGCTTGTCTTGTCCACATTTAGCTGAGTGGCTCAGAGTCCACTTGTTCTCTGCAAGTAATTCCGGTCAGTCTCTCCAGGAATCCACAGGCTTTTATGTGATTGTTGGGATTTAAAATGCCAAATTTAGGGGTTGATTGTCCAATCAATCAATCAATCAATCAATCAATAAATAAATAAATAAACAAACAAATAAAGTGGATGTTTTAAGGCACTTATTACACATTTATCCACTTCATGTTTACAAAGCATTAAATTGCCTGTATTTGTTTCTAGCTAGCAACTTTCCATCTCCTTTTTCAAATAGCATCTTATTAGATTATTTTAAAAAATAGAGACAGAAAATGTTTTAAGTTGTCTCGGTAGCATAAAATCTACTAGAATTGTGAGAAACTCAATACAGAATACCCCTCCTTTGCAACATGATCTAACTTGAGTTTCATCAAAATCCACCCAACAGTTTAGGAGGAGTTGTGTTTATAATCACCTGTCACCATATCCTAAAATACAGAATTGAACAAGTTAAATTATTTTTCCTTCAGCACAACACACCGATTATTTTACTTCATGCACATCTTCGGCTGGATTACACAGATACACTACACCTACGTAAAGTCCATCAAGTGGTTTGGGAAGTTTGCTCACAAACTTACACAGATGGACAGACGGACAGACAAATGAGATGGATGGATGGACAGGGTGATTCCTTTGCAGGGGGTACAATTAGCTGACTTTAGCAAACTTTTATTATTACATCTTTGTAATATTTATATTAATGACAGTTAATAATCTTATTCAAAAGGTGAGGTAGATGTCGCTGAATAGACCCCCAGACAGAACCTCGACATCAACTGAGCCTGAAGCAAATATCGTTTTAAAAAATCGTTTTAGTATATACTACAGAGGCAGACCAAGTAAGAGCTGCAGAACTTTTTAGCTGAACGTAAACGATGTGTAGCTCATGACATCTTTTTATACTCATTCAGTTTGAATATATACTACACAGAAAAAAAGCAAACTAAAACAGTATTACGGGTTATTTTTCCATTTTAAATTATAATAATGATTCCATTGCCAAGTGATCACGCAGGGCCCATCGTTTTAATTCAAGTATTATACATATATAATCTTTTAGTCCCCAGACAGTGGACCAATCAGTTTGTACTATATTATAATGTAGTTTATAATAACCTGTAAAGCAGTGGTCTGGTTTTCTGAACATTAACTGACATCATCCCTGGAAAGCAAGGCTTTCACTGGACTATAACCAAGATAAAAATAATTTAATACAGGATCTCTGTCTTTGATGTATTGGAAGAGCTTTAAAAACCTAGTGCCATCCATGACATGGGCTTGCCAGTCACCCTTGAACGGCACACACAATCTCCCTGAGGTTTTTCATGTGGGATTCGAAGCACTAAAAAAAAAAACATGTAAATTGAGCAAAACTATTCCAGATTTCCATTATAAACCACTCATCTGTCTGTCCTTAATGGCCTGAGCAAAAGCACATCAGGAGGCAAGGAAAAGCTGGTCTGGAAATACAATAAGATAAATAAAACTCAAATATGCTTGTTACACAGTTAGTCGTAATATGGCTACAAAAATGTATCATAGAAAGAGAACAAGGTCATGGGAAAGTTATCAGATCCACTTTATCAGAATGGAATATCGAAATAGGGAAATAAGGCATCAGAAAAAAAAACATGAATCAAAAGAAAAATAAAATGAAAGCAATTCAGTGAGTTTGGCAACAAAAAAATTGTGAGGAACACAGTGCACAGAGTTCACCTGGTTTTAAGTGAATGCAGAGTTTATGTAATTTAAAGTCTCCAGATGTACTTAACATTGATGCGTCCTTACTCCATATTCAGGAATGCACATGCTTTTCTACTATCATGACAACACATCTCAAGATCTGCATGTGTTGTACAAGAGTATAACTCACTCACTCACATTTGCTGAACCGCTTACTCCTACTATTCGGATTGCGGAGAGGCAGGAGCCTATATCAGCCGACAATGGGTGAAGAAGGTGTACACCCTGAACAGTTTGACAGACAATTGCAAGGCTAACACACACACCCACATCTAGGGGCAATTTGGAACAGCGAGTTAGCCTTATGTTCATGTCTTTGGACTGTAGAAGGAAGCTGGAATACCCAGTGGAAGCCCACACAAGCTCGAAGAGAACATGCAAACTCCACACAGAAAAACACCCAAGCCAAGGACTCGAACTCAGGACCTCCTTGCTGTGAGGCGACTGCTTCTTGCTGTTAACCAATACACCACCGTGCCGCCTCAGAGTATAACTGGACAAATCAAATATACTGATATGGTAAAAACATAAGTATGTTCCGCAAAATACCTGCGTGCACAATACATATTAACCGCATACATAAACAGCTGGTTACATAACTAAGAGTAAACTTCTAGGCTGCAATCTGACAAAAGCAGACTGTAATAAAAATACAGAACTGACACAGCCAGAAAGTTTCGCTATCCAGACTGCTAGATTTTGCCACAGGCAATGTTACTACAGGCTTGGTATATTATTTTTATTGAAATAAGACTGCCACCCAACGGCACTTTCAGAAGGATGTAGCAACTTATATGACATCAATGTTCGTCCTCTATGAGGGAAAGCCAACAAGAAAATGCCTGCCCTTAAAAAAAGAGTACCGGTATTGGTCATCGTTACAGCATAATTTGTGTGTATGTAATACATTTAAGCAATGCCGATGCTTACTTTAACATAAATGACGATAACAAAAGCACAAATCTGGTAATTTTACTCTGTAGATTACAAGCGAGGCTGAACCAATGATTAACAGTTTATCCTGGATCCCAGATTTTCCCGGAAGTGATGTGAACTCGTTGGAACGGGTATCCAGTGCAAGTAAATAAGCAGATCTATTCAGTGAGCAACATTTTAGATAATAAAAATATAAACATGTTCTAGAAGCAACGATGGCTAGGAATTTCGAGAATATGGGGATCATTTTTTTAAATGATGGACACAAACTCACAGTACTTTTTTCAAACTGTGAATAAGCTTTTATTTAATAATAAATTAATAATTGTTAATTGTGCACACACAAACAAGACAAAAAGCAGCATGCCTAATTTGCTTTGAGTCTGCATCTGCTAAGTATTATCTGGACGTCACTCTAGTGTTGTTACACTCAGTTATTTGTAAATAATTAGTCTGATATTTATAAGAAGGCTCAGTGATCCAGCCAGTCACTGTGCTCGCTAGTAATCCCCACATCTATGAAATAAAACAAATAAAATGAGGGGTTAACTGCCACTGTTGATGCATAGACATATGCATACATTAGCGATACGTTAATAGTCAGGGAGGGACGTCACCAGCTATGGTTTATTTCAATTAGAAACATTAGTGGGTGGGAAATATGCGAGAGGGTTACCTGGGCAACCAGAGCCTGGAACCTGCATGTGATACTGCATGTGTGACTTTCCATGGGAAACATTTTCAGCAGCAAAGCAATAAAAATCAAGTGAATCACTTCCTGTGTATTGTTTGCCTTTAGGATTGAATGACAACAAATTTGAAAATAAAGCACCTATTTTTAAAAAAAAAATCTAGCCAACAGGTGCAGGCCTATGCAAAATTTCACACCCTGATTATGAAGCAAAGAGAGGCATGACTGGTTTTAAGATTAAGTTTGCTCAACTGAGGCAGGGACAGAACATGCTCATTCATCTATGTGTCAACTATAAATACGTTAACTGCTGATTTAACTGTTACATTATTTGGAGAAACAATCAAAAACAAATAAAATACAGTTGGATTCATGAACATTTAAAAGTCTATGAATTACATGTATATATTTGCGTACATATTTACCTTCACAGTAACACCCCGCCCGGGGCTACTGTCATGCATGAAGACCCGAAGCATGTGTGGGATAAGCTGGGGCAAGTACAGCTTAAACTCTCCTCCCAGAGCTACGACTATCTGCTCAATGAGCAGGATGATGGTGTTCTGCATTGGGTTGTTGGGGGTCCAATATTCCTGCAGGTACAACAAAAGATTAGGAAATGAACACTGTGTGCACACGTTTACCAGGTAGTACAGCTATCAGGTTCTATTAGCTGTAGTTATCACTTAATGGTAATCAAATGGCTTCTTATTATTAGAGGCCTTCATTTGTCACATACACATTAAAGCACAGAGAACGATAAAGTGCCCCTGAAAGGGTTAAAGGGTTATGTTCAAGGGCTGAAACGTGGCAGATTGGCAGAGCTAGGGCTTGAGCCACCAACCTCATCCATCCATTTTCTTCTGCTTTTATGTGAACGGGTCGCAGAGGCAACAGGTGTAGGAGGGAAACTCAGGCGTCACTCTCCAGTTCCTCCTGTGGGATCATGAGGCATTCCCAGCAAGAGGGATATGAATCACCAATCTTCTGATCAGTAACCCAGAGCCATATCATAAACAGCAATTAGTCTAGTGCATTTCTCTTTTTGCAACAATTCGTTTTTGGACCACAGGAGTCAGCACAGCCTTCCACTGCAGCCGAAGAGATCTCCAGGTGTAACAATTTTTTGCCAATGGATCCAAACCTTCAAGGTTGAGAGAATGGGGCTTCCCGAGATCAAAAGCCTTTGAACTTTGACCCCATCATACACTGTTGGACATCCACCCAAGTTCTGTGGTAATGGGAACGTGGCAAACCAACAGGTGCAGATGACCACTGGGAGTCGTAGTCATGACCCTCCATGCTGATGACTTTCAAACAGTGGTCACCCTTCTTAAGCCCCAGGGTAGACAAGAATTACAACAATATCCTGGGTGACTAAGCAAACTTATTTCCATATAGCACTGCTTTCCCTACTCCTGAGAGGGCCTAGAAAATGTGGCCCAAATATTGCCTGCCCTACCACACTGTTGAGCACCACACTGCAGCTTTCAGGTTATCCACTATAGCGGTCAACATGACAGAGCAACCGCCCCAAACATCCAAGATGGACCCTCTTGTCCTGGATATGCACATCAGATTTTGGCCTGAAAAGCCACATTTGTATTCACTGCGGCACCATCCCTGGGACACCCTGCACACAGTCTTCCTCGGCTTCCAAGATACAACCAAGAAAGCAATTTGTCAATTGCAGTTAGATGCAGAGTCAAATGATATGTCAGATATTGTCTGAGTGAGATGACCAAGCAAACTCCACAGGGAGGAAACAATTGAACTCCACAGCAGGAAGTGAACCAAACTTTCAGTGCACTTTATACTGGAGGAATATAGTAGTACTTTATACTGGCTTTACAGTGGCCCTTGAAAGTTTGTGAGCCCTTTTGAATATTCTATATTTCTGCATAAAGAATTCCGTAAAGTAGATCAATAAACCTCAATAAGTAAATAATGATAATGATTCAGTCATAAATCAGAATAATAGACTTTAGATTAATTTATATCTGCAGTGAACAATATTAGGGTCGGGCCAGGAGGTCAGTAATAACGGTTAACCCCATTTTTATACCTGATACCAATTTATTAACCAAAAGTATAAAACGACCCTCTTCAAAAACCAAAGAACAGACGACAGGGGTTGGAAATGGTGAGTCATACGGCTTATAAAAGTGTCAAAATCCCTGGCCAGACGACTGTTAATTCCCTGAGAGACCCTTGAACCCCCTGCATGATTTTTATGACAAATCTGCAATAGCAATTCCTGCTTGCTGCATCTGGAGGAGTAAATAAAAAGAGACCATTCATTTCTCTTTTTGCACTTTTTTTAAATGGTTAGCATAAAGCTGTATAAATGTGAAAAGTGAAAGACTGGGGAAAAGGGCACCAGAAAAGAGAACACTGCTTTAATTTTATAGCCATGCCGGCATAAATACTTGTTGAAAACCTATTTGAGGCCAGACTGTAAAAAGTAGACCCATGAAGCCGACAAATACCCCAGAAATCGTATCAAAGAAGGAGATGGGTTACTTACTCGGATCAGGGTGACAATGTCATCCATGTACGGCCGGATGTGGATCTTGACGAAGCATACTACCATACCTAAGAGAGGAACTAACTAAGAGGGGGAAAGGAACAGGGAGCAAGCGGAACAATGAGATTACTAACAGATAAGTCAAGACAACATAAAACTCAATGTGATAGTAAAATCAAACATTTCTTTCAATTATGTTTCACTGGGTTTTCATATCACATCATTTCATATTAATTTTTATCTGTCTGTATAAAAATATACAAGGAGAAATATACAGTACTGTGCAAAAGTCACCTTTAAAAAAGAAATTCAACCCAAACTTATAAAAGTAAAAACCACCTGATAATGAAATTATGCATATGTTCATGTGCAAGAGTTTCAAACGCATGCCTCTTATTTCACTTAAAGAAATGCTGTAGAGCAATGATGCCATGGTTAACTATAAAGGGCACCAAACAGGAAAAAAAAGAAAGTCAGTATTTGTTGTGATGACCTTTGCTTTGTTTAAAAAATTCTTAAGTAGTCTTTTTCTTAATGTGTTTTCTTATTCTTAATGTGTTGAGTTTTATTAGGAAATTAGCCAAATCTTACAGAACCAGCCACAATTCATCTGGAAGTTGACTGTCACACTTGCTTATTTTTTTTTAGCAAAACCCAGCAACCTTCATCATGTTTTTGTCTGAAAAGTGTTTGTGTGTGTGTGTGTGTGTGTGTATATGTGTATATATATATATATATATATATATATATATATATATATATATATATATATACACACTGCTTACATTTTTCAGTCACTTTTTATTATCAACTAAAAAATACATTTTTGTAAATCTAAAATGTTGTTTTTGTAATGACTTTATGCAGAAAGTATAAAATAAAAATCTACAATAAAGTTTATACCTAAAAAATAGGGCACCTACAACACTGCACCTCCCAAAACAGACATGATACAGAAGCAACATGTATACATAGTATCTTCTTTCTCTGTGATACAAACATGAATCATTTTTGCTTCCAAGAAAATATTGTTGTAATTCTTCCTCTGTGCTGAGGGAATGATCATTCATCCCTCACTTGCATTTCTGACTCTTCCAGCATTTCCAGCATGCTCTAAGGTGGACATGTGTGTTTAATGTGGTGAAATCACAACACTATTCATCAGATGATTTTAAAAGTGTATAAAATTGGTTTGTCTATCGCAACACATCTGTTAGATGTTGTGTCATCACACAACAGACCTGGAAAATGAACCTGACGTCGAGAATAACCTACGAGAGTGCGGCACTCCTCCTTTCGTACAACACACCCACACCTGTCCTGTACAGTTTTTTATCCTGGATCTGTTGTATACCTGTTATGCACCTTATGTGACATTGAACTAAAACATTTAGGCTCAAGTTCATTGAGATACTGTCTATTATATAAATATTAGACAATGATAAAGAAACATACATCAAGTTCATTGTTATTTTAGTGGGAAATTTCCATATTACACATCTTAATCCATTTTAAATACACTGCACTTATTCTAAAAAGCTCTGTGTGAAGTGCACGCTTACTTCTTTTATGCTGGTGTCACACACTCGGATGACGTTGAGAAAAGTGGGCATGACTTGGGGCAGGAACTGAACACACTTCAGACCCAATGACTTGAAAATGAAGGTGACGGCCTGCACCACCATGGTGTGGTGGTTGGAGAGCGACGGGTCACGCAGGATGCGCATCAGCGTCACTATGGCAACAGCTGGGTAAAACTCATCCAGGGGCAAGTTGCCCATGTTGACGAGCATTTCACTGGTGCTGTAGTCGGCTAAAGAGATAAACATGTGGACACAAAAACATCATCATATCTTATTGTTAATTCCCACCCACTGGACATCTCTTCACTGGTCTCATGAGAGCTAATAATAAAGGTTAACTACTGCTGATGCAGCATAGGAATGGTGTAACAGGCTCAGAGGAAAGTGCTATTCGCCCATCTTTGTATGCCATGAACAATCATTTTTGAAGCCACGGAATGGCAGGGCAGACAGCTTACGCCATCCCTCCCTCCTTCCCTCCCAAACAGCTTAGGCAATTAGCTTTTTCAGGCTCCCAGTTATGGATGGCTAGGGCATCACCCAGGATTCACACAACCGATCTCTGGATAACTGGCCGACCCCTTTCCTGTTGCGCCACTCGAGAGCATGCATGCAAATAAGTTGAACGATTTACCAGTCATGACTGGGAGCACTCATGGAAAGGACGGTTCTTTTTATCACTCCTGACGAAATCTGAAGGATGCTAGCTAATTGTTAGCATTTGTTACGTTCAAGCACATGTACTGTTGTCTTAATCATGATAATTAGTCATCATCTACCATTTTTTAAAGGAAGCTGTTTGAGTGAATTAAAAACAGTAAAAATATTTCAAGAAACAATAATACCTCAGGCTTTCCTCATCTTTGAAGCAGCTTGAAAGCTAAGTATGTCAAACCCCACAAACAGCTTTGTCAAAATGAAAGGCGATGAGGATTTAAGTAGCCATGGCGTGAGAAATCTGGCGTATTCTGTATATGAAGGTTATAAAACGGTTGCCTCGGCACAAACTGACCCACCTGCACTTCTGCTATATCTCTTCCCTCTTTCTTCTCACAGCAAAAATTCAGACAAACCAGTTGAACCTTCAAATCTCCCCCATGAGCCCACATCTGTCAAAAACACTTTATAATGTAACATGAAACAAGCAGGACTGGATAGTTTCAGACCTTTCAGTGGTGAAAAGTTGTTTAATGTTTAATGAAAGGCTTAATTTAATTTCTAAAATTCCACAACTGTTCAAAATCAAAACGTTTACCATTCAGGGTTATTCAAGTTGTGAAGAACCTTGAAGAACAACAGATCAATGCTGATATTTAAACTAATACATATCCATTTTTTCCCCTTCTCACTGCCTTTGTCTGATTAACCATTTGTGGTCCTTTCTCCGAATGGCTTGTGAGTGTTAGGCAAATGCAATAAATGTAACCTGAACCCTCATTACCTCCAGCTAAGGCGGCAATAAATCTGCACTGGCTGTTTGCTCTTGTTCAGTGACTGAGCAATCCAAAAGTGTGCATGGGGGATAAACTGGACAGAGCCAACAAGTTTGTGACCTCACAACCATACAACCCTCGAGGCAATGCGGTTTGTGGCTAGTTGCTTCCTACGGTCGTTAAGACATCTGATCAACCTCTCAATTGTGTGTGTTTGGACACTTTTTTTAGGGGCCTCTATGACTTCACCTACTTTTGCATTTCCCACACACATGCAAAACACAGTCCTCTTAAATTCAATGAGGCATTTGATGTTGGCGTGGGCAGTGTTGTGTCTGGCTGCATGAAGTAAGTAGAACTGGGGCTGGTGGCTCACAGGTACTCGGTTTTCACTGAACTTAAGACTAGAAGACACCAGAAGGCTAGAATAAAGTCTGGGGTGGCTTATAAAACCGTGGAAACAGAAATATGATGACAAGATAAAATGATACATCAAGCATCTACTACATGGAGGTCAAACAATACAATATAAGAATCTAAAAAGAATTATACTGTATAACTAAGGACAAGAAAGAGACAAGAGCCCATGATATAATGGATGTGTAACGGGTAAAATAGTTCACGTTGGGATACAAGCACCACATTGGTCTGAAACTTCAAGCTATATAATGCTAAAATATTTCCCGTGCTAACTGAATTTAAACTTTTTTCAAGATGGCCGGTACAACTAAAACTCACTATAATCAAAGAAATTTGTTAACATATTACATGATAGTAAAATGAAAAAACATTCATTCATTTGCTGAACCACTTAATCCTACTAGGATCACGGAGAGGCTGGAGCCTATCTCAGTTGACTCTGGATGAAGACGAAGTATACCCAGAATAGCTCGCCAATCCATCGTAGGGCCAAAACATACTCACGACCATTCACACTCGCATCAAGGGCCAATAAGCCTAATATTCATGTCTTTGGAATGTGGGAGTTAACTAGGGTGCCCAGAGGAAGCCCACGCAAGCATGGGAAGATCATGCAAACGCACTTCAGCCTTCATATTCATCAAAACATGTTCTTAAAATAATGTTACAGGCAGATTGTTTGCATTTATACAGGCAACGGTAACCTCAGGGCACTCACTGGGTTAATTTGGGGTTAATAAACCCCTGTTGCTGTCTGTTTGCTTTTGTTGTTTTTTTTACCATGACTCAGTGACCACCCTTCCCTCTCTCAATACTGCCTACAATAAGACTGTGACATAACAGGCATAATATTTAAATGAGTTCTAAGTATTACTGAGGTATTCAGTAATAAATAATTTGCAAACATTTCTTGAGGAAAAGCATACCGCATTATGATCATTAATTGATATATCTTCCACCCCTATTTTGTATTTAACACTCTTTCACCCCTTTGGATGACACTTGGCTATTTTTTCCAATCACCAGTGAAATCCTTGTCATCACCTGTATTAGGTTACAATACCTCAAAGACTTGGACAACGAGTCGAGAGGTAAGTGTACTTCTTGATCCAGCAATTGTTTGCAATATTTCTGTTAGAAAACCTACATATTGAAATACAAAACACGTTCTGTAATCACATCTTTCTTTCAAAAAACAATTCTTTCCAGGTGAGGCTTGGCTCTGTAACCCTCAGTTGAATAGCTGAGTGAGCACCAGCAATGCAGTTCTGCTTCCTCCTCTCAGCAGTAGCCGACATGACTCACATTCTTATTTCCCATGGCTCCTCACTGAAATGTGGACAGCAGCCAGCACATAGTCTTTCTAAGATGAGGGTAAAGTGTGAGCATGCTGAAGCAGTATTCCAGGCAGCAGCAGCAGCACATGCTGACAGAGAGGCCCAGACATTGCCTTCACTGAAATTCTATCTCTTCTCTAAGGGGCAATATCTCCCACGTCCTGCTTCTTTATGTAGCCATGTTAAATCCATTACTTCTCTGTCTACACCAAGACAAGGCAGGATAAAGGAGCCACATTCTGAGTTGAGCCATACACATGCAGTGAGGAGTTAATACTACAATTGCACACAGTGGTATTCAAACCTCAGATATGCAAGACCACAGATGTCCATGCTACGTATTAATCCAGTTGCGTGAGATGCACATGCAAGGTGGAGCTATCAAAAATGAAAATAAAAAATATGAGCCATTCCTCAGTTATTTGCAATTCTGTCCTTGAATTGTTTTTGTTTTCAGCTCCAAATATTATGTAATCACTTTAAATGTCCATAGTGACTATCCTTCCATGTGTGTACAACTATGAATTAATTTCAAGGTCAGATATTATACCCCTTTTCAGACCTTAATTTTTTAATTTTAGACACCTGTGGAGCATCAAAGCATGATTCCTAATCTTAAAAAACTTCAAGTTCTTTAGATCTTTTTCATATTTTAACTCACTGGACGGCCTGTTTTGCTTCCTCCTCCCATTTACGGGCTTCCCACTCTCTGAGCGTACTCTGCGCTGATTGGTCACCTGAAAGTTCCACACTCAGTGTGCTGGGGTGCAGGCCAGGATAAGCAGATACACCACTGTGCATAGGGGGTAGTGGGGGAAGGTCAGCTAATCAGTAATCCCTGCATGCTATGACACACTAGTTTGCCCAAAGTAAATAAATCAAAAATTGGTGAAATCTTGTGTTTACAGCTCAATCAGCCCAGAAGAGAAAATTTTAACTAAACACTCTGGCATCATCTAACACAGCTCTTCAACACTGTAACAACATTTATGAGTCAGAAAAGTGGAATACCATCATATCTCTCCTTTAAAGTAAGTCCAGAGCATATGAAAGATATGAATGCTCGGTCAGCTTATGGACACAATTCTGTTTCACGGTGCCTGACTGAAGAATTATTTTACCCAGAATGGGGCATTCAGAGTGTGTATAAGACTAAGCTGGGCATGGAAAACCTTCCTGGCTTAAATATTGACAAAAACCTAATTCACCAACTCTAAATATGGCACACACAAATCAACCTGGCAATCTCAGCAATGTCTAGTGTCACCCATCTTGCGTATCTCAAATCTACGACCTGATGAGTGATAAACTGCAATTTTCCATCACAAGGGAAAAACATTTCCGAAGTTTTCCACAAATCTACAACACAGATGATTAACACGGGCCCCGCTCCAGTATTTACTCGATGCCTTTCTGAAAAAGCTTTGTACTCTGCACTGCTGTGATCTGGCGTTTTGCAATGCTCTTAGAAAAAACATTAAGTTGTTCGATGAATTGGATGATTTGTGGTATAGATGTTCGGACATGTTGGTCTTATGGTTTGCACCTGGTGACAATACTATGGAGCTTTGCATGAAAGCTTAGATGTATATAATAATGAATGGACATAAAGACTACATAAATGTGGTGCTTATAACAGCAAACAGAGAGACTGTCAATCAGTGAGGTGAATAGCTTACAATATGTTACCAGTGTATTAAAGTATTAGAAATGCACCAATAATATGCAATCGACTGCGTGTCGCAAAGTTCAAGTGAAAGCATGTTACTTTTATCTGTGTTATTCTTTAATTAAACCACAACAAAAAGTTATTACCCAACATCATGTTTACCTGAGTCTTGACTGGACTTTGATTCGGAGAGACTCACAGCAGAAGCATCGCGTGATTGGTCAATCATGCCAATGTTGACCTTATGCTTGTAGGGGTCCAGTGCGCCGAGAAGGCCGAGCACACGGATGGCCTGGGAAAGAAAAGCACCATTTCAAAACAAAGACTATGCCTCTGCGTGTTGGTGTCTAGATTCCCGCAATCATACACAGTGGTGGAATGTTTTGGAAAAGAGCTGCATCTGAACTACTCAAAGTATCATTATTACTCAAAAATCTTCAGAAAAGAAAACATTAGATTTATATCTTAATCATTATTATATAATTATATTGTATAATAATATAATATAAATGTTGTGTACATCATACACACACACATTCATAAGGGTCACCAAGGACACAAGAGTGTCATCTGGTCAAGAATACAGTTCAAGCAAAGGTCAAAAACCCTGACAGCATCAGTATTAAGGTCAATTCAGCTCTAGATAAGTGATACATATGTGATAATATGATACTATTTAATGATAAGTCATCCTCTGAAGGAGGATATTGTCATAACATGTTTTTGAATAAAATGTATACGACATGTTACAAATCATTTATAAACATGACATTCACTCATTTGCCGAACTGCTTAATCCTGCTTTTAGAGTGATGGGAAGTATGGAGCCTATCTCAAATAACTCTGAGCAGTGGAAGGATATACCCTGAACAGCTCGCAAGACCATCGCAGGGCCAACACACACAACCAATTTGGAACACCCAATTAGCCTAAAGTGCATGACTTTGGACTGTGTGAGGAAAGTAGAGTACCCGGAGGAAAAAGCTACACAAGCATGGGGAGAACATGCAAACTCCACATAGAAACGCCCTCGCCGAGCCCGGGACTCAAACCCAGGAACTTCTTTACCTGAGGGGGATGTGCTAAATCCTCCACCTATCATGACATTCAAAAAATGAAATGAAATCGGTTGTTTTTCCTTCAGGGCTTTTGTACCATTTCCTTTCTGTCTGGCTTAATTCTATTCATATAACTTACTTTAACAGTTCTGGTCCCATCTCAGATGTGATGATCGAATTCCTTACCTCTCGCCTGATGCCCTGGTTCTGCTCTGTTTTCAGGAAGTTGAGTAGCACCTCCAGTAAAGACGGATACTTCCTGTAGGGTTCCACTACATAGCCAGTACTGGCCACCTGCTGGCCCAGGGTCCACAATGCCACCTGGTGGGTAACAAAACGACAAGGTCATCTGAGTGTCATCTGTACTTTAATCACGGATGTTTAATAAAGTTCTATTGAGTTGTTATTTCTGTAGTAAGAACTCCTCTTTAGGGATGTTGCTCTTGCACAGACACACTTATATCCCAGCATGCTGTTAATAATTCTTTTCTAGCATACACCAGATTCTAGAAAGTCTTATTTGGTCATATAAACAAATTAAAAAATTCAACAGCAAGTAGTTACACATGGCATAATTCATTTAGAACCTTTTGAAACTCACACTTCACTGCACGGCTGAAAAAAAAAAACACAGAAAGTAAAATATTAAAGAGAAAGCAGGAGCAGCGACGTAGAAGTGAAGTTTATCATTCCTTTGGCTTCTGATTTCCTTACCAAAAAAAGGCTTAAATCACCCTCGCACCTTAAATCATATCTGAAGACTGTAGCAGGAATAGTTACTCATGCGGGAACTAGACCTTATCAGAGTTGTGCTAACTACACTTCCACAACACCTGCACTGAAACTGGCTCCAAGCAACAGGGAAACATATTTCAGTTTCTTCGCCAAGTTTTCTAATGGAGGTCTGCCAGTGAGAAGTGAGAAAAGCAATACAGCACTCATAACAAGAATAGCGTGACTAACAGCGCTTTTAATTTACAGTAAATTAACAATATAGTGACTTATGTATATAAATAGCTTCACTGGGCAAATGAAAGATGATTATAAAAAGAAAAAAAAATCAGTCACGTCTAGGCCCGGGCTTACTTTCCACCAGCTTGCTTGCAACTACCTGTGCACCTGTTATTTAAATTTATTGCATTTACCAGATGCTCTTATGTAGACCAACTTATATACATCTGTTTTTTAATACAACTCAGCACTTAAGCATGGAGGACCTTGTTCAGGGGCCCAACAATGGCAGCATGATGGTACTGGGGATTAAACCCTCGACTTTTGGATCACTGACTCAAATCCTTATCCACCAAGCCATCACTGCCCCCTTATCAGTAAAGTTTGCATGTCTCATTACTTCCTGGGCTTTCTTTTGGCCATCCTGTCTGCACTGTTAACTATTTAAGCCAGTCGATTCTTTAGTTATTGTCTGTTCACCTTCATGTATTCTTGTGTTTGTTTTCTCATCTGTTTGTCTTATTTGTTGGTGTTCTTATTTTAAGGGACACACTCTGCCCCGCCTGCCTCATTTCCCCTACACCGGTATACAAGACAGTGAGCTTTCGGTTCATTTTTGGTCTGCAGACCAGCCTCAGATATTGCGTATAAGTTTTAACCTGTGTGCCTTATAGACTGCCTTTTGCTATTTTGTTTGTCGCCAGCCTGAGCGAAGTTCCATCCATTTCCGTCAATCGATTTTTTTCTGCATATCTGAGATCATGTCGTGGAGGAAACCAATCTAGGACGGAAAACCCAGGCATCTCTCTCCATAGCAACACTCTCTAGCTCCTCCTGGAGGAGCACCAAAACATTCCCAGGCCAGATTCCCGAGTTCTGGGTCTAGCTGGGGCTGCCTCCCAGTTGGATGTGCCTGGAACACTTCCAGGAGGCACCCTAATCAGATGCCCGAACCACCTCAACTGTTACGGCATTTGGCAGACACCCTTATCCAGTGTGACTTACATTTGCCATTTTTATACAACTGAGCTTAAGGGCCCAATAATGGCAGCTTGATGGTACCATGTCTTGATCCCCCAACCTTTGGATCAGTAACCCAGGGCCTTAACCAGTGAGCTCATACACCCTGAGAAGGAAACTCATTTCAGCTGCTTGTACCCGTGATCTTGTCTTTTTCGGTCACTACCCAAATCTCATGACCATAGGTGAGTGGTAGGAACGTAGATGGACCAATACATTGAAAGCTTTGCTCAGCTCAGAGAGGTCACGTGCCTTGTTTTAGCTTTTGTATCTGTTTGTTTGTGCACTGTAACAAACAACGTCATCTCTCCTGCACCTACATTACAAGTACAGAAACCATGATGATCATGACCCTTAAAATAATTTTTCTGGAACAAATGTTTGATTCTGTTGGATGAATTACATGTAACAGAATATGAAGTAAAAGAAAAAACAAAGACAGTTATCTGATCTGCTAGAAATCTGAGATTTGCGTAAGATTTTGTTTTTTGGATCATTTGGTCATCATACCTGTCTTTTGGCCAAGGAGGACGAGTCCTGAAGCATGTCCATGATAATGGGGAAAAGTTCATCCATCCACTTTCTCATCTCCAGACCACTGACCTGTCACCACACACAAACACACACACACGGTAATCTGGTAAATCCAAACTTTCTTGGTACAGTCATTTAATATCCATCCCTTAAGCAAGTTTCCTTTACTAAACAATACTGGACAAACAATTTCTCCCTACATGGCTACTGCCCATGAAAGTAAATTATCAAACATTACATCCTGTTCTTTCGGTATCACAACCACTACTCTCTCTATTCTCTCAAACCTCCCTCTTCCTGACCTTCCTCTCCAGTACATTATCGCCTGCAATTCCTGTCATTACTACCTAATCAGCTGTGCCGACTGCATTCTTTTCTACTCTAACCGTTTGTCGTGTGGCCCTGTCGCCAGTAATTCACCAGATCAGAAAAACACACGCAATTATTTACATAGCGTGAAGGGTCACGTGGTCAGCAAGGAGCGAAAGGTCAGTACCTGAGCCAACTCCCCAATTGTAGCCAGGACGCTAATGACAACGCCAGGGTTAGGGTCTGGATCTTTCAGCTTCAGGATGAGAGCCTAAATAAAAAGAAACAGTGAGATTCATTGAGCTTAAACAAAAATAACACCAAATTTATTAATACAAAAATGACATGAGCAACAGGACGGTATACTTTAGCCTATAACATGGACTACATACAGAAAACATGCATAAAGTACATTTAGTGGACATCAATCAACATCACTGTAATGGTATAACGCGGCAGATGATTATACTTTAAGAATGGGCTCCATGTAAGGCCGGATGAGCCGAGGGGCATTGGACACGAGGTGGCCCAGCATGCGGGCGCTCTGTTCCTTGTTTCGGCCCACACCGCTGTGCTCCAGCTCAGTAAGGATCTAAAAAACAGAAGATTATGGGCCAATGACAAACAAGGACACAATTATCATGTGGACGATGCCTATCATTGTGTTAATATGAAGATGTGCGTAGTGGTTAGCACATCTGCCTCATAGCAAGAAGGACCTGTGTTCAAATCCCAAGCTTGACGAGCTCTTTTCTGTGTGGAATTTGCATGCTCTCCCTGTGCTTGTGTGGGTTTCCTAGGGGTATTCCGGTTTCCTCCCACAGTCCCATGACATGCACATTAGGCTAAATGGCTGTTCCAAACTGCCCCTAGGTGTGAGTGTGAATGGTAGTGTGTATTGGCCTTGCGATAGATAGATTGGCGAGCTTTCCAGGGAATACCCCGCCTTCACTCAAAGTCAGCTGAGATAGGCCTCCCACCTTAAAAAGTAAAATTTGCTTCTAATTTTATCATTATGCAATCAATATCTCCATAGCATTTGTCCAGTACTTACAAAATGGTGTCCTGTAAACCTTTGCAAACAGAACTACATTTTATCAGTAGTTTGTATATAAATAACAGCACACAGAGCTTACATAATACAATACAGGAGGGTCATTATAATATTTAAGTCAGTATAGGTTGATCCTTGGCATTCACTAATCCTAGGTTGATCAATTCCCCCATCTGCTGGCAGCTGCTGAAACTTCACAATACAGAAATCTCTTCAGCACGCATTACTTCCCGCAAATTACGACTTAAAGGAAAATCAGTCATTTTAACCATGCATGAGAACCGAACACATTAAACTACAACTTATTCAAAAGCGGTGTTCAGGCCCCTTCCATATATGGTAAAGGACTCTGGCACATGTCTTTCTATTTTTCCTTATAGGAAAACAGTCATTTGGTTAATGAAAAATGACATTGACACACCCAAGTCTTAGAAAAACATCTGAGATTTCTTAAAATTTAATTTACCACCTGATTTTTATATTTAGTGAGCAATTTGAAATTAATGTATTAATAATTTATGGAATAAATAAAACTGTATGAGAGAGATTCAAACATGTATTTAAAGGAGCTGTAAATATACAACGAATGCACTAAATATCTATTTAAAAATAGCGTTTCAAATTACAATTCACTCTCTCACTCATTTGCCGAACCACTTACTCCTACTACAGCTGCAGGAGGCTGGAGCCTATCTCAGCCAACACTGAGTAAAGGCGAAGTACACGCTGAAAAGCTTGCCAGACCATTGTGGGGAAACACACGCAACACTTCACACTCAAACCTAGGGGCAATTTGAAACAGCCAATAAGCCTAATGCATATTTTTGGAGTGTGGGAGGAAAATACAGTCCTTGGAGGAAACCCACGCAAGCACATGGAGATCATGTGAACTCCACACAGAAACCTGAGCATGGGAATCAAACCCAGGACTTTCTTGCTGTAGGGCAGATGATGCTAGCCACTACGCCACCGTGCCGCCCAATTACAAACCAAAAGGTTAAGCTTTTTAAACTAACATGGAATGAATCAAAATAGATTTGGAAATGGAAAGTTTTAAAAAATTTAAACACTAGTGCAAAGTCAAAGTAAACTGACTGCAAGAAGCAAATGTATGTCTGTCACCACTGCTTTAAACCGAACTGCTACCTGAATGAGCATCTTGCGCAGAAAGGGCATGACGAAGGCTGGGTTCATGCTGCTCAGACGGCCAATTGTGCAGATGGCCAGCTCTCGAATCTCGAACACTTCATCGTTTAGTGCCACAAAGAGTGCCTGCAGGTTCTCCGCCTGTGCAAGGTGGGCATCGAAGCGTTCATCCAGGGACGCCAGCACACAGTAACGGATGTCGGGATCTGGAATGATCATGGAATGTGAAGTGAAGTAAGTGTCAAAACAGAGACAGAACACTGGAAAAAAATTCACAGTAGTACAGTTTTCAGCAGATGGCAAAATCAGCTTACAGTTACCTATTTTCAACAGAGATAACACATGTAACAGACACATTTCAATACAAAATAAAGAATAAATGGCAGTTTAACATCCTTTTTTTGTGCACAAAACCCCTCTACAACACTTCTTTCCTTCCTTCTTTTATTCTTTTATTACCACTTTATCCTGGTTAGGACTGCGGTGGAATTGGTCGACAAATTTGAGTTGCCCTGCTGTACACCATGCACCGCTATTTCTAACACAAAATATATTACCCTAAAACAAAATGGCCTTTCCCACCTGGGTCTGTGATGCCCACTACCAGCAGTTTGCTCAGGACGTCAGCTACCACCTGCACGGCTGTCTGGCTGACTACATGGCCGTGGCCGCTGATCAGGTGAATAGAAGGCGTGAGGAGTCGTGAGCAAGTGCGTGCTGCCTCCATGCGGATTTCTTTGTGCTCACTGCTCAGAAAGTGGTCAGCGCAATGTCGCACGAACTGCGTTAAGGAATGACCTTGAAACAAGCAGCAGGTAAAAAGAGTTAGTGCAGGAAGATTCCATAAATGAGCCTTCATCATATCATGTGGTTTACTTGCCCACCACATAGCAGCAGCCTTTAAGAGTTAATGTTGAGAATCCATATTTCCCCTTGACTCTTCAGGGACAGGTTCAAATTTTATTCCAAATGGTGTTCTATCATAATCATACATAAAATCATATGTCATATAACTCTATAACCTTGTAAGATTCCCTATGCAGGAGCATATACAGTAGGATTGTATGCTTGGGGGTGTCTTAAAGAACATTTAAATTCATGATGGGTTTTAAAGATAAAAACTCCCACTGGATCTTGTGTAGCCTGAGAAGTCTGTTTGAGACAGACCGCCTCCACAATCACACAGAATGGCCGTGGTAGTCCTAGCCATGGTTCTTAGTATAAATCAAAACAAGCCTGACATGCTTCACACATGGAAACACATAACAGAGCTCTGCAGCTAATGTTTCGTTTGTGGTAGAATAATGTGATAAACTCTTTTTCCATTCAAATGCATTGAAATACTAAAATATTCCGAGGGATTAGAATTCAAATGCAATCTGCAAATGAATAAGTGCAAAACACATAAACATACACTACTATTTAGTAAGCTTCATACATCTATAATGGTTTCCTTCATTTTAAGAGTCTCTGATTTAAAAATAGCCCCACAAAGCGGGTAATAGCCCTCAGCCCATGCGACAATTTATAAAATGTATGCCCACACTCAAGATCAACACAAAAAGTGATGATGATTGATGATGCTGTTTTCAAGTTAAAGCACGGAATGCAAATTCGAGATCGCAGCTGCGGCAGCCACACTGGATATCAGACTGTGATGGAAATCAATAGGTTTGTGTAGTTATACAGTCACAACATCCACACCAAAAAAAAAAAGCTAGTGCACAGAATTCAAATTTAAGATGGACGCTGCGGTGGGGAACCCTTCTAATTTTAAGTAAAACATACCTTAAGTATGTTTAAGACAATTAAAAACTATATATATTCTCAATTAAGTGTGTCCAAAAGTTGACTGATACTGCAACATGATGCTGTCTAGTATTACAATATCATCATAAAAGCTTGCAGAATATTAAATGCGATAAGAGAAAGCATTTTCTACCCTCAAACTCAAAGCTGCCGAGGGTCCGCAGAGCCAGAGTAATGCTGCCCACATCACTGGCTTCGGGGATGTTGGTAAGGCTGGGTGAGGCCAGCTGGTGTGCGAGGCCTTTGGGCATGCCAGGATGCCGTAACGGTTTGTGCATCAGCACCAGCGACAGCATCTTAAGCAATCCATCCTGGATATCTTTCTTAAGCTGAGGAATTTGTCGGCTCAGGTCATAGAGTACGGCAGTCAGCGCAGGACTAGGACAGAGAGAGAGAATAATCAGCATGACAGAGTATATTATTACATTACGATTATAGAGTATTAACGAGAGAAGGAAACTGTGACATCACTAGAAATGTATGTGAGTATTTTTGGTCTGTCCATCAGGACCACAAGGGATTCTTGCTTGATGGACTATATAAATTATTTAGAGTGTAGAATAGACACAAAAACGATACGACTGATTCAGGCACTGTAATTACCTAAGTCCCACAGCTAACATCGGCTCTAGAAGCTCCTTGATATCTTGATGGATGCTGGGTCCCATAGCTCTAGACAGCATGCTGATACAGGTGAAAACAGTGGCGTCTACCTGCATGGACTTCTGTCTCCTGAAAGAGAAATAGGACAAGACGAAGGGTATTAACATCATGTGATTAGCAATGTCATACACTTAACAATTATGCACAGAACAATGGATATGGTGCATCCGAAGAAAGGTGAAGTGGATGTCTCCGAATAGTCTCAGAGATGGAACATCTTGGTCGGCATCATCCACTAAGCCTGAGGTGCATACTGTATTTGTATATACTACATGGGAACATAAGCAAAAAGCAGACTAAAATAAGATTTATATGATTTATTATTTCATGTCTTTAAATCGTGATGGACACAGGTGCGCTCCGAGCACACACACAAGCAGGCGCATGGTCTAAGAGCTGTATAACAGTGCCTTGTTAAACCCTTTTCAAGGTTCCAGTATATACTACAAAGAAAGAAAAGCAAACCAAAACTAGATTTCTATGTAAATATTTCAACCATGACAAAGGCAGGTGAGGTGAGATGGTATGATGTTTATTAGCTCTTACTTATGTGCAAAGTCCTTTGGTGGCAGGGCTGCTTTAATGATCTCGAGGATCTTGGAAAGGTAGGGTTGAATCTCGGTCCTCACGGCCACCGCTAATAGCCCAAGGGCCTGGAAAGCAGCCGTGCGCTCTTTCTCTTTTTTCAGACAGCCTAGCAGGTGACTCATGGTGTCTGACAAATACTGATCTGTGAAGACACAGGCACAAAGTATATATAAAAAAAAGTTAAAGATAACAAATTAAATATACAGATTAATGCCATGCCTAAAAGCAGAGCTCACCAGAGATGTAGTAAGCTGATCTTGTTTAGCTTATCCAATACATAATATAAAATAATTGTAATTTCTTTTAGATGTTATTTTATCCTAAAAGTTTTCAAAACCAAAAACTGTCCTAGTATACATTTCCAGATATCAGCACACATCAGGTTCCCACCCACCCAAGAACAAACAGACAATCAGAATCGCAATACGAATGGATCCCCAGATTGACAAACAGACATATGAAGTTCCCGCCCAATAGCAAACAGCCAATCAGAATCACAATATGTATGGACATACAGAATGAAGTTTTAGTACAAGAGCAAAGAGCCAATCAGAATTGCATTACATATGAATTACAGATGGACAAACATATGAGGTTCCCACAATATGAGCGAACAGTCAACTGTGTCTAGTTCCCGCCAAGGAGTTAACACATGGTACCCCACTGCAGGATCTCCACTAATAACCGCTAACTGTGGTGACCATGGGCAGCATGGTAGCATAATGGTTAGCATGTCCACATCATTTCAGTCTCACAACAAGAAGGTCCTGGGTATGGTTATATAAACTTTGGGGTCTTCAGTTTAAGATTATGCTTTACGTACAGACAAAAATAAAAGTTTCATATCAAAATACCAAAACATTTTTAATTATTAGATACTTCTTCCAACTTAAATTTACCTTCAAATTTGATAAAAATCCTACAGCTGTCATTAAATTGAATATCTGAAAGATTGTGTCGGAGTTAAGACAGCAGGATCTCAGTGGTGTACCAAAAGTCCATGGGTCGCGGTAGCTAACTGGCTGAGCTCTCATGGGAGGGAGGGATGGCATACTCACATCGATCACCAGCCAATTATGGGCCTCTGTGAGCTCATTCGTTTCAACTTATGGTGCTTTCCCTTCAAGTGTGTTAAGTTACCACAGAATGCCCATGTGCAGCACTTCATAAAAGATGCATGCTTACACTCCTCCTTGGCTGGTGGTGGTCGTTTGTGATAGGCAACACTTGACGCGTGGGAGCTGAGTATGACTAAAATTAGGGAATAAAAATGGTCAGGGTTTGATACCTGTGAAGTTATGTGGCTGGAAGGCTGCGAGACGAGGCAACAGGTTGAGTATAGTCATCTGGATGAGAGGGTTTTTTGTGGTCCTATATTTTAGCACCCAACGGCACACCTGACAAAATATGTTAACAAGTAAGACAAAACACTACAATACATTAAGTAAGTTCTTTTTAACTTAAAGAAAAGGAAAACTAAGATTGATAAGAGGATGACTGTGATTTCTGTGTGAAGTCTGACATTTCACCTGATCAAAACGTTCCTCCATGAGTTCTCGACAGTAACGGCTCTCTACGAGCGTGCTCTTAGAAGGTACTGGCACAGCACCGAAGCTTAGAAAGCACTGCTGGCTGCTGTAACCCAGGAGCCCAAGCAAGGCGTTGGACTGTGGCGGCTGCACCGACTGGAAGCTGGTGAATGGTGTGATGTGGCGTGGCTTGGTGCCAAAGCCCATCAGCTCCTTGCAGTACTTATCATGTACCAGCTGCTGCTGTGTGATCTCATCCATCTCCTCTCGCATTCGCTGAGGAGAAGAAGCAGAAACAGTGCGGGAGAAAAGAAGAATGAGGCATGTGATGAAGGACACAGAGTTTGAACAACACTGCTGACTGAGGAAATGAAGACACATACCTCTCCTTCCATGCTGCTGATGCGAACCAGCTCATTCAGAATCAGCATGGCACCATGGCACCTGTCATCCTTGTTCATGCCTTTCTCTTTTGCCAGTGTCTCATCAAAGCCTTTCTCTGCCTCTTCAAACGTTTGCTATGGATCAGAATTGTAAAAACATCTTTCATTTCACTGGGAATCTGTAGGATTAGTACACAGATACAGTGGCATTGTGGCGTAGCGGTTAACACGTCCGCCTCACAGCAAGAAGGTCCTGGGTATGGACTGGCTGTTTCTGTGTGGAGTTTGAATGTTCCCCTTGTGCTTGCGTTGGATTCCTCCAGGTACTACGGTTTCCTCTCACAGTCCAAAGACATGCACATTAGGCTAACTGGTTGTTCCAAATTGACTCTAGGTGTGAGTGTGAATGGCTTTGTGTGAGTGCTGCCCTGCGATGGTCTGGTAAGCTTTTCAGGGTGTCCGCCGCCTTCTCCCACTGTTGGCTGAGCTATGTACCAGCCTCCTAGTAACCCTAGTAGGCTTAAGCCGTTTGACAAATGAGTGAGTAGTATACAGCTAAGTATTTGGTGCAAAGGTTTCTGGGTAAAAAAAGTTAATTTGTTTTATTTTTTAATAGTGATTTCTTTTGAAACCATGCTACAATATTGCCACGATTCTAAAGTTAAGAATGAACAGGATTAGAGGGAGGGGGGGGGGGGGGGGAGTTATTACTTGAGAGCAGGAGAATGGTCCACAAAGACGTCAAGGTATTTAGTAATCCCACTACCAGCAGTAAAACAGAATCATAAAAATAATAATAATAATAACAACAATTAAATTAAAAACAATTAGAACTTGACAGGGCAAAATCTGTCAGTCACAAAAATCCAAATTTAACACCAGGACCCTAAAAGACCTTAGATACACTGCCAGTCAAAAGTTTTCGAACACCTCAATTTATTGTGATTTATGCAACTGAATGTGTCAGTGTACTCAAAAATTAAAGCATAGAACAAAAAACTGTCAACAAGATGTCATCAGTCCTCATCCTCCTCGACCTTTCAGCAGCATTTGACACGGTCAACCGCAAGACTCTCTTGTCCATCCTCAGGAGTCAAAGAATTTGTGGTTCACCATGGCAACGCTTTGCTTCCTACCTAGAAGGTCGCTCATACCAGGTTACATGGAGGGGATCCACATCCTCTCCACGTCGACTTTCCACTGGAGTTCCACAAGGCTCAGTTCTTGGTCCACTTCTGTTCTCTCTATATACTAGGTCTCTCGGTGATGTCATATCCTCACATGGGTTCTCATACTACTGCTATGCAGATGACACTCAACTTGTTCTCTCTTTTCCTCCCTCAGACATGGCTGTCTCTGCCCGGATCTCTGCATGTCTGGCAAGTATCTCCTCATGGATGGCACTTCATTAAGCTGAAGCTTAATCCCAGCAAGACTGAACTGCTCTTCATCCCAGCTGACTCATCCCCACATCAAGATCTTGCAATCTCCTTCAGTCACTGCACGAAGCTTTGGAGTAACCATGGACAATTGCCTGTCCTTCTCTTCTCATATCACTAATCTTTCTCAATCATGTCGATTCCTCCTCTTTAACATCCGATGGACTCGCCCATTTCTTTCCACTGAGACCACTCAGACACTTGTTCAGTCACTTGTTATCTCAAGACTAGACTACTGCAGCTCACTCCTGGCAGGTCTACCTTTGAGTGCAATTCGACTTCTGCAACTGATCCAGAATGCAGCTGCACGGCTGGGAGAAATACATCTAAACTCTTCTCTGTTCTGGCTCCAAGGTGGTGGAATAAACTTCCTCTGGATGTTCAGACAGCTGAGTCACTGGGAATCTTCAAACGACGGCTGAAAACCTACCTTTTTCAGCAGTACTTAGATTAGCACTATATTTTTACACACACACAAAAACCTACACACAACACCTACCCACGGATTTTTGATTGATGGTATTTTTAGTCTGTGTCCTGACAAACCAGTATAAGAATATTTTCACTGATAATGACTTTAAAGTACTTATGTAAGTCGCTCTGGATAACAGCGTCTGCTAAATGCTGTAAAATGCTTAAAGGAAAAAAAAAGTGGTGGAATGGTTCTGTTTAACACATTTTTGACTCAAAGTCACCACCTTGTGGATCATGTAAATTAAATACCCTTCTTTCAGTTCTTCCCTGTACTGCTGCAGAAGTTCCCATAAATATGTTGCACTTGTTGGCGGCTTTACCTTCACCCTTCCATCCACTTCATCCCAAACCAGCTCGATGGAGTTTAAGTCTGGAGACTGGGCTGCTGTTCCATGATTTGGAACCTACTCTGTTGTTTTTTTCTTCTAAGGTAGGTCTGATAAACTGTTTACTGTTTACTTTTCAGGTCATTCACTGGACTGATTATATTTCAATAATATATAGATTTAGGCACTGGTAAAAAGTGGCGCTCCTGATAGAGATCTCTATTTATAGGTGTCCGAGGCTGGTGTTACAAGAGTAGCACAGTTCCTTTAAGTGCTAAATCAACTCCAGCCCAAGATGAAATAAATAAATAAATATGCCTTTCCCCAAATACGGTCTGAAGCGAAACAAAGAACAGTGAAGGTTTTTTTCACTGTCTTTCATTGAATTCTGTGTTCATTTGTATCACCTGTCTTGTTAATTTAATTATCCACTTAACAGGTTCATGTTCCGTGCTCCTGTTCATGTTTGGTGTTTTGCTCAGCAAAGGTTTATCTGCCTGCCTGAGTTTGACTGTATGCTTTTTATTCTGTGAGTCTGAGAGGATGTGTTTGAGCCTCTATTTTTTGTGTTTCAGTATCATTATGAATAAATCTGTTTTTTGTATTACTGCACATTGTCATGCAAATCAAAAAAAGCGGGGTGTTCTAAAACTTTTGAACAGTAGTGCATATACTCGCCACTCAGAATGCTTTGTGTACACATCATGAGTGCCACGTTTCCTGCACTCTTCTGATGCGTCCTATTAGCATGTCATCAGAAATAGCAGCAGCAATTGTGCGAGACACACTACCAGTAAAAACTTGGAGATCTCACCTTGTACCATTGAGGTTTCTGCATCTCCTTGGTCTCTCTCTGGGTGGTGAGGATGAGGCAGGCTCTGAGAGCAGACACTGCTCCTTCACGGATAGCCTGCTTAGAGTCCCATACCGCGTAGAAGATGTTGTCAAAGAATGGCTGAACTTGCTGAAAAAAGAATGTGGGCGCGCTGACGGCCAGCTCCCGCAACACCAGCACCTGTGTGTGAAAAGACAAAAGAGTTCATATGATGTTATAGCCCTCAGGGTCACACGATCATGACTCTGACCCAGTATATTACAGCGGTGTGCTTGACCTCATGGGTCATGGGTGTATAAATTAAGGATCTGGTATACAGCATTGTCACTATGACCACAAATGCATGAGCTCCACAGCGTGCAATTAGAACCATTAGGAACTGAGTCAGTCCGATATGTTTCACCTACCGCTGCATGGCGCCGGCCCTCGTTCCTGTCGGCTCCCAGCCACTCCAGAGCCCGCTTCACCTCAAACTCCACGTACTCTGCAGTAAACGTGTCTCCTGCCATGGATAGGTGTCCCATGGCTTTAGAAGCCATTTCCATGACCACTGGGTCACTGGAGGGTAGAAGGTTACGCAGGTAGTTGGCGAAGCGGCTGATCCGGGTTGCATTGCCTCCCTCCACGCCGATCAAGCTCACTAAACAGGAAGTCAATGAAATGATTAAGACTGCACTGATAACGGACCATGTTGAAAATGTTACGTGCTATTCCAACTGTAAAATGTGACTGAGAGCTTGACATTCTGCCTTACAGCCATGACTGATACTGAACTATAAACATTATATAATACTACTGCAGGAATTATAAAAAGGAGTGATGCTTAGTAAAAGTTCATGAAATGCAAAACTAAATAAAGAACCAAACCTTTGTCTGATAAAGTATCTATGTTTATTAAAAAATACATTCTAAATATTCCAATTGAATCTAATAATCATTTCATCTTATCAGCTTTGTTTTCCAGGTATGCTTGAATCACCTATGGCAAGAATTCCTCCTTTTTTCTCATTGACGTCCGAGCTGGAGACCAACTCGAATATGTGGTGGTTCAACTCATCGTAAAAAGTGGTGGCTTCTTCTTGGCTCAGCTTTAAAAAATGACAATAGAGATGAAGTCAATGTTAGCTCGAGTCCAAGTTCCAAACACACTGGAATACGCGAATATGACATTTCACACTAAAAGACACTTCCGAAGAAAAATAAGCACAATTTAGAAATAAAGTCAGGAATGTTTTTAAATAAAAAACTTTGAATGCTCAGATAATGCAACAGACATCCAATACACTTCTAAGGTGAAAGAAATTGTTTTTAAAAAAATGCACTCGCATGTCAAAAGCAAGTCCAGGCTTAAGGATGCATGAAATCTACCATCCATTTCTCACTCTCACTCACTGACATCACGGAGAGGCTGGAGCCTATCTCAGCTGACATTGGGCGAAGAAGAGGTACACTCTGAACAGCTCACCAGACCATCGCAAGGCAATCACATACACAACCAGTCACATTCACACCTAGGGTCATTGGTGTATGGCGGTATATACTTCTCTCAGCTCTGTGGTCACATAATGCTGAAGGTCCTTAGCAGCTTTGGCACGCGTGTCCTCATTCCGGCTTTTAAGGCCACTCACAAACTGCTGCAGCACCGTACCTGTGCCGGACATCCTGGCAGCAGCGGTGCCGCTCAACGCAGCCTCTGCAATGAAAGCAGTCAGTTTTATTCTTTCCCTTAACCAAAAATCCACTACATAATCAAAAAAGAAATGGTACAAGCAATGAAGAGTGGGCAACGGTAGCACAGTGATTAAGGCTCTGGCTTACTGCTCCGATGTTTGGGGGTTCAAGCCCCAATGCCACCAAGCTACCACTGTTGAGCCCTTGAATAAGGCCCTTAATTGTCAATTGCTCATTTGCATAAAAAATAATAAATGTAAGTCTCTCTGGATCAGTCTGCCATAAATGTAAATAAAAAATTGGTCTATTGGGAAAAAATATATTTTCTTTTTGCACTTTAATAGAGAACCAAGTGTATGGCTACACAAGGAAACTAATCACACTACAAAATGCTTTAAAGGAGCCCCATCACTTCCCAGGTATATTAAAGATTTTTCCCTTGAAATCATGCACCTCCTTCTGTTCCATAACACTTGATCTCGGACTACAAACTGGCGTTGCGCTGCCAATTTACCGTGCACAGGATCATTCCTTCAATCATGCAGTCTTGTAATTGTACACTGACAAAGAAGCAAAACAAGATGTAGAACAGGTAAACAAGAGATAGTAAGTCCTGGTGTGAGCAGGGGTGGGTTCACCAGGAAGCCTTTGTATTCAAACAAAACAAAATGAGCTGACAATGGAAGATAAAACAGATATGCTATTTACTAGTGAATTGGGCACCTTTAAATACACTAGTTATGTCTGATATCTCCTGTACATTACATGCTTATTAATATGCTTGTTATGGTTCATTTAATATGTGAACCATAACAGGTGGGGTTGGAATGTTCCTGCACAACAAGAAATGTTATTCGAACAACATGGTGCTCCTACAAGGTTGTTACATAAAGCCACATAATAACAACAACTTTGCTGTGTTCAGCTTCATTCCAAATACAAACACTGCCACTGTAGCTACAACTTTCTTATGCATCTTTCTCATGCAGATATTAATACAGAAGCTAGCTGGTGTTACCTAGAAGCTTTTACAAAACAATAAACCATGCATACATGCTAATAAAACATACATGACTACCTGATAACCTGCGTTTTACAAACCAAAGCAATGACTAGCCTAAAAAATGTATGCTAGCTACCTAGCTAGCTTAGCAAAATGTGCTGCTAGCAAGGATGCACAGTGGCCGCTGGTTAAAATGCGTAGAAACTCTATTATTTTATATTTTACAGCGACGTCAACAAAGTGTGAATAAACACATCTATGCATTTAAGTATGACACATAAAAAGCAACACTGTAATAAGTTGCAAATCTTACTTTTATTGATTTCCTCTGAATATGTTCTGCTAGCAGAGGAAGACTGCAGAGCAACTTAAGGGCGGGGTTCAATCGCTAAAACCGATTTGGCCAATGGGCTGAGACTTTGGAATGATTGACAGTAGAGTCAGCCAAACATTTTTGAGAAACCGAAACATCACAAAGGAAGTCATCTGTTTGTTGTGTAAGCAGGAAAGAAGGTTGACTTAGTGGTAGATGTCCAAATTATTGTTTTTTTTCCTCCTCCTCAATCAACTTTGAAAACGTGAAGGTTATTCAAAGATAGACAAACACTGCAGTTGATTTTATAATCTTTTTATAAACCTTGTAGATTTTTCAAACATCATCATGGACATGTACAAAAACCTCAGAGCTAAAATACTCATTGTTTCGTTCATTCATTCATTTTCTGTTTCTGTTTAACATAAATATCACTCAACCATCTTGCTCACTCATTTGCCGAACCATTTAATCGTATTTGGTTGCATTCAGGCATTGCATGGTCATCGGGGAACATACCTCTGGACTGGCAAACTGGGGTGGAAGTTCCCCTTTTTAAACACACACACACACACACACACATATATATATACCGGTATTAAAAGTACATGTAGTGAATTCCTTTGGGTGCAAGTTATACACCAGAGCAGCATGTTCTGGAATAAACTGTTAAAACATGGTTAGAATACTTTTTAAATAATTACTTTTTATTTATATTTATTTGTTTTATTTTTTAATTTATTTATTTAAAAAACATTTTTTTATTACTTTCTATTTATTTATTCATATGTGTGTATGTGTGTATGTGTGTGGGTGTGTATGTATGTATATATGTGGGTTTTTTTATTATTATTTTTTTAATTTACTGATATTCTCGTTGTCATTCACGATATCCTTTATCCAGATATTCGATGTTTGTATTATGTACTGTAGATATGTTAATATGTGATTCACAAAGCTGCTTCCTTTTGGTTGGGGTGGGATGGTGGGAGGGTTTAAAAAGAAAACAGGGAAAATTACAGAATGGAAGTTTTCCTTTTCACATCTGTACTGTCATGCTGAAGCCTGTGAAAATGCTTCCAATAAAGAAAGTCAATAAATAAAAAAAAAAAAAGAATACTAAATGGACTTTGGCTGTGCATCATACTTTAAAAAGCATTGACTTGATTTTGGATGGCTTGTACATCCATGCATACACGTACAGTATATCACAATGCTGATTGGCTGTTCCCTCTTTGGCAGGAGCTTAACTTCATGGAATCTTTTTTTACTGAAACAAAAACTTTTTTACTGTCCAAATGACCATGAATTAAAATTAATTTACAAATGTTTAATAATGCTTTTACTGTTTTTTTTGGAGAACATAGTTTAAAGTTTTAACATTAACAATATAATTAATTAATTATGAACAGAAAAGAATGCAGTGCACAAAAATCTCATGGAGAGCTCCAATGTTAGACAGAGCCTAAATCTGTATATTATTGTAAGTCATTATTTTTAATACTAATATGCAGCTAAAATTCAAGATTTCTCGTGTGTGCATCTTTTTGCGTTACCTGGACCTTTTCTAGTATTTTCTAGCAATATGTGAGTCTATGTGGTTATCAAAAGATCAAAAGTTATTTGACTTATGAGTTATGTACTTCTATGACACTTTAATTTTTAAATGAACGTTAAGTGCTATGAACTGAAAGCATGTAAGTAAAATACGATGTTTTTTGTTTAAAGGTGTAATTTATTTTCAATATCATACTTTTTCATAGAGAATATATAGTTTCTGTATGGTGTCGTGACTTCATTATTTGTAATTCTAAAGATATTCTCCGGAAAAAATGGTTTTTCGCCAATAACTTATACATACAGCTACTATTAAAGTTGAATATAAGCATGTTGTTTTCGGCATTTTCAAGCCCGATTGTAAGAGTGTAGGTCTACCCATTCTCGAGGTGTTGATTTGTAGAATAATTCTGCTCTCGACTGTGTGATGTTTCTTCAAAGTCTCCGCCGATATGGGTTTTTAAGCTCATATGACCTATACTACATACCATACTAATTATTTTCATGTGGATTTTCACTTTTTGTGCACGCAGGATCAATCTGCTGACATTTTTGAAAATAACCACTTGTTTTGCCACTATTCCAAAACCTATGATATACCATTAAAAAAAAAATCAAGCCCCTGTAAAAATGTAGGTCCATCCCAAATCAATTGCCATTGATTTATCGTGTGCTGTGTCTAAGGTTACCCCTACAACAGTCACATGATTATAAAACGTTCTTGCTGAAAAATCTGTGGAAATGCTGAAGAACAAAAATTAACATCACAAATATTTTATACACACACACACACACATATATATATATACACATACACACACATACACATACACACACACACACACACACACACACACACACAGTATATAACAGAATATTAATTTTATAAACACTAACTCCATTTACAAAATATTTTAGTTTTTTCAGTCGGAATGATTCAGTGTGACTTGTCCCAACTTTTGTTTTATATTTACAAAATACAAAAGTTGCTCAGTAAAAATACTGAAAATCTTTTGTTTGTGCAGTTTAATAAATATCCATTTAAATTTGATCACAGACCATAGTTTTTATTGCATTGATAAAAATATTCCAATGTGTACACACACACACACACACAGTTACTCTTACAGAGACATGAATGCACATGTAGTAGTAATTACAACAATAATAATAATAATAATAATAATAATAATAATAATAATAATAATAATAATAATCAGTGAAACAGGAACAAGTGGACACACACTCACCCGCCTGAACTGATGTAAAATGTGATATGTAAGTGTGTGTGTGAGAGAGAGCTGCTGTGAAGACAGAAATTCACCTCTAATTGTGGAGACACTTCCACATTTTACTGCTGAGACCCTGGAACTGCCTCACACACACACACACACACACACACACACACACACACACACACACACACACACACACACACACACACACACAC
>JAOUQZ010000034.1:6711863-6721952 GCA_028564935.1 Neosilurus hyrtlii
CAGTAAGTAAATTATTATAAAGCAGGACTGAGGGGCATGATGGGGTTAAAGCAGGACTGGAGGAGTATAACAGTTATAATTTTACTGGTATTATGCTGTCTGTTTTGACTCCAGACATGAGAGCAGAAAGGAAGAGCTACACCGCCGAGTACAAGAAAGCAGTTGTGGAGGACTCACTTACCTGTTTATTGAAATTGCTGTTAATGTTAAATAAAATAAAACCTACCCCGAAAATAAGCCCTTTGGTGTTTTTTGAACCGAAAAAAAAAATAAGACAGTGTCTTATTATCGGGGAAACACGGTATCATTTTTATACAACCAAGCAATCGAGGGTTAAGGGCCCAACTGTGTACAATAGTGGGGATTGAACTGCTGACCTTCAGATCACTAATCCATCGCCTTAACCACTAAGCCACCGCTGCCCTACGTCTCAACACAACTTGACTTCACAAAATTTTTCCTTTTTTATCATGTGTGGTTAAAAAAGGTCACACCGAATATACAGGGTGTGCTGGAAAAATTTATGGGGGTACCCTATTTGAAGCCGAGTTGTGATGTCATGTCATTTTCTGAACCGCTTAATCTTAATTAGGGTCGAGGGCAGAGTTCACCCCGGACAGCTCGCCAGGCCATCGCAGGGCAGAAACACGCTGACAGCTATGCAGCCTTCTCTTGACGACAATCAGCAATGGTTCTTTTACATGCCTCTCACCATAGACAGTGAGCGACATGGCCAGCATTTGATAACCCAGTTAGCTGCACTAGGGGGACAGCAGTGAGAACCAACTAAATGCACCACTGAACAACACATTAAATCATTTCTACCTGTGGCCATTTAACTGTACAACTCCTCCATTTAGCAACAACATCCACTGTTGCATCAACAGACTCTTGTATTTGCACCAAATTTACATTATACTATTTTTCATATTCATAATACTGTACATTTTACTCACTGACAGTGTTCAATCTGTATTTGTCATTCATTCATTTTCTGAACCACTTAATCCTAATTAAGGTCGCGGGGAGGCTGGCGCCCATCTCAGCCAACTCTGGGCGAAGGCAGAGTACATCCTGGACAGCTCGCCAGGCCATCGCAGGGCAGAAGCACGCTATGCATCCGTCTCTTGACAAAAATCACCAATGGTTCTTTTACACGCCTCTCACCATAGACAGTGAGAGACATGGCCGGCCTTTGATAACCCAGTTAGCTGCACTGGGGGAACAGCAGTGTCTACCTGTTGATAGTGGGGCTTGGACCCCATACACACACACATATATATATATATATATATATATATATTTGTAATTTATTTTATTTGATACTTTTTATCTTTATCTTATTCTTCACTTGGTAACTGTGTGCACAGTTTCTCTGGGATCAATCAAATCAAAATATTCTGATTTTGATTCTGATTCTTATTATTCCACATGTACACGTACTTACCTCATTTCTTACATCGTGTAAAATGACTTGATTATTTTACATTCTGAGAAATATTAGCAAATTCTGATACAAAAATTGCATACTGTAAAGACTCCTGAGCCATGTTTATGATATGCTTGATTAACATTTTGCAATAAAAGTAGGGTAAAGTATGAAGACTAAAAGAAGATAAGAAGCATTATAATACATAGCCAGTTGAATTAGTTTTCATTCTGTACTAAATATTGCCTGATGATATCAACATGAAGAACACACAGGTTTACAAATATACATGCATTGAACAAATCACTGACATTGGGGCATACCCCTCAGGTTTTGAATATTTAATATGTTATTTAATAAATGCTATTACATATTGCCCATCTTTCACTATTTTTACAGAGCACTCTGAATGAGATTTTAAATGATACCTTACTTGTTGGGGCTATTGATGGATAAGCATTTGAAAAAATTTTTGGAATTATATTCATTTTGTTAATTTGGTAATTTATGCACTGTGGTGTAGTGGTTAGCATGTCCGCCTCACAGCAAGATGGTCCTGTGCTTGAATCCTGGGTTTGTCAAGGGCATTTCTATGTGGAGTTTGCATGTTGTCCCTGTGCTTGGATGGGATTCCTCCCATAGTCCAAAGACATGTACATTAGGCTAATTGGCCCCTAGGTGTGGATGTGAGTGTGAATGGTCGTGTGTGGTCTGGTAAACTGTTTAGGGTGCAAAGTGTCGGCTGAGATATGCTCTCTAATAGGATCATGAGTGGGTATAGGTGTGTGCAGATTTTATCTCAGCGCCAAACATATTTAAAGTATAGTAAGAAAAACAATATCCATGTCCCAGCCTGAACTCTATTCTCACAAAGAATTTTGGCTGCCTTCGAATCAAGG
Source organism: Neosilurus hyrtlii (assembly GCA_028564935.1). NCBI lineage: Eukaryota > Metazoa > Chordata > Actinopteri > Siluriformes > Plotosidae > Neosilurus > Neosilurus hyrtlii. The sequence goes on from JAOUQZ010000034.1 coordinate 6,714,192, forward strand.
ACTGTAATTTGGTTTGGCGGTAGATATTGCTGGTTAGAAAATAACACTTTGTATGCTTGTGTGTACACAAACTGTCCACTATGTGTCAGTAAAGATTAAAGACACTTACTCTATGAGTTTTTTTTTCTACCCACACTTAACACCGCTATGCTTGGATGCAGTCTGATCTTTCAACTGATTACTGTTCAAACATGACCTCAATTCAAATATTTTTGTAACATAGCAACTGGGTTTTATGCGGCGGTCCGGAGGCAAACAAGAATATTTTCTTGACTCTTGTATCGATTTACCTTTATTCATATAGGAAACATGACTTTCTGTGTGAAGTTTGCATGTTTCCTCCATGCTTGCTTGTCTGGGTTTTCTCCGGGTACCCCGGTTTCCTCCCACAGTCCATAGACATGCACATTATGCTAACTGGCTCTTCTAAATTGACCCTAGGTGTGAATGTGAGTGTGAATGGATTTATGTGTGTGTTGTATTGCAATGGTCTGGTGAGCCATTTAAGTTGTACTTCGTCTTCACCCAGTGTTGGCTGAGAAAGGCTCCAGCCTCCCCACGACCCTGGTAGAATTAAGTGGTTCAGCAAATGAGTGAAATGAGAGCAATCCAGAACAGAACCAAACAGTAAAGGGTTAAAAGCTTTGATCAGTGGCCCAAGAGCAGCAGACGAGGAAGTGCTTGGATCTGAACTAACAATCTTCCATTCACTAGCTGAGCAATGTAACCACTGAGTCACCACCTGCCCAAACAAACGTGTTCCCATCCTTAAACGTTTTCAAATGAACTTGTTAGAACTTTGTAGCTTTTAACCTTGAATTATGAGGAGGAATCATATTGCTACGGTAAAACTCTAGTGAAAATAGTGAGATACTCATGATACAACACTACTGCTTTGAATCCATGCTGTGTAATTGGTGTCTGAAAATGGTTCATATAACACACACTCAATTATTTGCTGAGCCGATTAAACCTATTAGAGTCGCGGTGAGACCTGAAGTGCCTTCGCTCAGTGTGGGCTGAGATAGGCTCCAGCCTCCCTGTGACTGTAATAGGAGTAAGTGGTTTGGCAAATGAGTGAGTGATGAGTGAGGCTCATTTAATCAGACTAAGGTCTGATGGAAAAAGTAATGCCAAAAAGTAATGAATCTAGACTGTTGCCATTCAAGTGTGTTCCAAATTAGAAACTTTATTGTATAAATGTCAGTAAAAATGGCAAAGATTAAAAAAAAGACAAAAAAAAACCAATACTGCTTTATAAGCCAATAAAACAGAGTGCAAAGTAGGCTAAAAATGAAGTGAGAAAGTGAAATGTAAGAGAATGGATAATAAAACAGTAAGTGCAAAGTGAAAGAAGGGATTAGGGTAACTATAATTTTCTTTCCGTCTCTCTTTTTTTAGTATTACCGACACACTGCATGCCATATTAAAACTGTATTGCTTTCACGTGTTATTTACTGTGTGTGTGTGTGCTTGTGGGTGTGTGTCAGGTTAAAGGCTAATTTGGGTTTTTATAATCATTTGAAGGACTGTCACATTGCTTCAGGTCTGTATATGCTGGCATTAGAAGTTTTTGTTGGAGTGTTTATCCTGACAAGGAGCGGTGTTTTTGTTACTGTGATGCTCAGCTATTTCTTAGGCACGCTATTCCATTGAAAGAAAAAGTATTAGAACGCAACCAGTGTTAAAAGCTAATGTCACGCCTAATACCTGGACTGGGTGAGTTTGGGTGAGGGTGAATTTTATTTATCACGCTTTGCATAGCTCTTTCCATTTGGTTAGTGTGACTGTATGAAGACAGTTTATAAATAGCCATGTGTATGTGTGCAGTCATTTGTATGAAGAAGTGACTCAGCTTTAGTCTAGCTGAATCTGGCATAAGATCAAGACTGGCTTTAGGGCAGAAAGAGACTTGGGTTGAAAATAAGAATAGAACATAGCTAGGAGGCTGAATTAACATAGATGCATTCACACAAACACAAATATCAGACCAGTGGTTGGGCTTCAGATTTATGTAAGAAAAATCTGTGAAATGCATAAAGAATAATGAAAAGAACGAAATGTAAATGTTCTATGTTGTAATAATTAGTGGGAGGGTGGAAATGCCTGAAACAAAGAAGAGTTACAGTCACCACCCTGGATTATTACTGGTTTCCTGTTAGGGAATGGTCTAAAGTGTTCGAAATACCATTATAAATGTATTGTTCAGTGATATGTTGTACCTTTAAATATTTATAGGTACGATTAATGTTGTGATCAGGTTACTCAGAAACAGCATAGTCTTCTAGCCTGAGGATTTGGTGATGGAAAATGTACTGTCCATTACAAAACAAAAGGACCACTCACTCACTCGCTCACTCACTCACTCATTCGGTCAGTCATTTACTCACTCATCTGCCAAACTGCTTAATCCTAGTAGGGTCCCAGGGAGGCTGCATAAAATTATGCATAATTACAATGCATAAAATTATATAGGCTATATTGTCAAGAGCTTGTGTTGCATGGTTGTATGTGCTAGATAGGCTGCTTTGAGTATTATAAAAACTGCTCATCTCCGTAGTATTTCATACACAGTTATCTCTAGAGTTTTACATAAAAGGAACAAATGTTCTATAGAAACTCATATGTAGCACCATCTGGAAAATACCTGGTCAAAGTTGGAAAATCCCTTAAAGTGTAATGAAAGGCAAGCCTTCCAAACACTCCTGTTGCATAAGAACATATGTATATTTTCATTACCAGGTGATTTTTACTTACATACGGTTGCAATCTGCTAAAATTCACTTGATAGTTTGTATCAGACAGTTTGAAAAGACTACTGTTTCACTCTTGAGAGTATGCAAACTCGTGAGAATAGGACATGAAATTGTATGTTTATATAAGGCGAGTTAATGGCAATAATAATAGTAAACGAATATTAAACTAACAAATCAGATATAAACTATTGAACTTCCAAATAAAACAAAACTAGGTACTTCTACACATAATACAAGCTTACATTTACATACATCAGATAAACATCTCATCCGACTCATTTAACCATATATTCATATGCAGATGACTTTCGTATTTACCGTCGGACAGATGTGAATCACATGAGACCTTTCTCAGTACAATGTCGCCCCCTGTATTATAACTTATTTTTCTTCATGAAGAAACTTGTAATAATAATTTGATGTGCAAAGACGTATACGATGTATCCAAGGGTTTATCAAGTTTGGTTTTAAATTCTCTTTAAAAGCTATGCATTGTTCATTGCACCAAATAAAAATACATATTATTCTGCATAGAACACAATGCTCATTTTTCCAATAAAAACTGTCAAGCCCCAACGAATGATGACTTTACTGAAACAAAAAATCCACATAGTCTAAGGACATTCAGTGAAAACTGTTTTTTTACCCCTTAGCCAGTTATGGCTGGAGGGGTATTTTTGGCTTGGCGGCAAGGCGGCTGGACGGCCGAGCAGCGTGACAATAACTTTCAACTTGGCTCATATACATGATAGCTTTCTGAAATTCTGCATAGACACTCCCTAAACCTGTGTGTAGGGTGGCTAATAACATGTTAATTGTCCAAAACTGTTTGTATGTGGGATGGCTTTTATCCTCAGTGCGCTTGAGGCGTCCTGGCTGAGGAGTTACGACATTCTATGGAACAGCTATTTTCTTAGCTGGGTTTACTTCCACCTCAAAGGAACCTCTGTTGTTTGATGTTATTCAATTGGTAAACTACTTTTCTACAGTGTACTAATGTACTGGATTTCATCTCCATCCTTACAGTGTAAACGTCAGATTCCTGAGACTGGTGCAATCAGTGCAATAGTTTAGCTGGCAACAGCTTTCAGTGTTTATTTCTCAGAGATAAGGACATGTTTTGACACACTTGACAAACTGCTGATTATTTCTGACAGATAATAACATTGTGAGAATCACCTTCTGATTTTTCCCTCAGATTTTAAAAATTTAAATTCCAATATCTCAGAAAATATTGGAGATAATCAGATGAAATTTGGAGGAGAAATTATTTGGTTTACATTCTTCTCAAAAATGCAGAAGACAAAAAGAAAAGTTTTTATCTTTGGCTGGATCTTCTCAGACAGTCTCACACATCTGACCTGGTCTGGAAAAACCTACTAAGTCCAATTTTTGCCAAAACTGAGTTAGAACTATTATTGGACATACTACATCTGTGAACATTACAAAAATATCCACAAACCTTCAAGATATCGATCAGAAAGGACTAGGACAGGGCAATATGGCCTAAAAAGCAGTGGAGGCTCAGTGTTTAAGGCTCTGGTTTACTGCTCAGGGGTCCAATCCCCAGTACCACCAAGGTGCTTCTGTTGGGCCCTTGAGCATGGCCTTTAATCCTCAGTTGCGCAGCTGTACAAAAATGATAAATCTAAGTCACTCTGCCAAATGCCGTAAATGAAAAAAATTACATCACAATATTTTCATGAAACCAATATTTATCATGAGTTACATTATGCTAGGAAGATAATGTTCAGGGGAAAAAAGAACATTACCATTCATGTAGATTACTGGAGCCGAGGGGTTCTTATTTTTTTATTCTTCTTGTTTTTATTATTATTCATGATACAATACTCAGGCTATTCATTAATGAGGTGAAAGCACTGTTCATTTGTCAATAAAAGTTGATAATTGTACTAAATCACGATATTCATGATATTAAGGTAGTCGACAATATGAATGCTCATATATTGCCCAGCCCTAGTAAGAACCTAGTAAGTCTCTCATATGCATACTTGTGGTTAGGAAAATCCTAGTAACATAATTACTGTACATTTACTTTACATTTATGTTTTACCTGATTACAACTTTATCAATATAACTGAGGCTTAAATTCCATGGTTGATCTTTTTTAACGTGTCTTATGAGGTTTTTCCAGACCATGGCAGATATAAACACTCTTTACAGCTGTTTTGAGCAGAAAAGCATCCCTTAATGCACAATTATATAACAGCCTCAGATATTGTACTTGGCTGACAAGAGTGGAACCCAATGTGAACTTCTGCTGTTGTAGCTAATCCCCCTCAAGGTTTGATGTTTTCTGCTGAGATGCTTTCACAGCTGTAAAAGGTGATTATATTAGCTGCTATATCCTTTCTGGCAGCTCAGATCAATTGTCTGTATATTACCCATATAGATCAAACTGTCTTTAACTCAATGTCTTTTTTTTCACACCATTCTGACTTAACTCTAAAGACTCCTGTCTGGGAAACTCCCTGGAATTCGGCAGCTGCAATGGTTGGCAATCGCCAACCATTCCATGGTTAAAGTCACAGAGATTATACTTTTGTACAAGGTGAGACTGGGTGGCATAGTGGTTAGCACGTCCGCCTCACAGCAAGCAGGTTCTGGGTTTGGGTCCCGGGCTCAGCAAAGGCATTTCTATGTGACTTTGCATGCTCTCCTTGTGCTTGCATGGGTTTCCTTTGTGTACTCTGTTTTTCCTTCCACAGTCCAAAAGACATGCACATTAGGCTAATTGGTTTAATTTTTGTGATTGCCCTTGGTTGTGAGTGTAGACTGTTGTGTATATGATGGCCCTGTGATAGACTGGCAAGGTGTTCAAAGCTGTTACGCTGAGATGGGTTCCATTTCGGCAAATGAATAAATGATTGAATGAATGAATGAATTGTTTACTTGCACACTGTTGTACAATTTTATAAGGCTGCTACTTTGAGAACCTGCCAGCATTCTCCTCTTATCCTCTCCTTTGTTACTTTTTCTTCTGTTGCTCTGTTCTTCATCAACAAACTACAAAAATTGGAAGATAAATATTTTGACATCCTAATGTTGTTCTTTTCCACTGGAACACTAATGCAGAAGACATAATAAACTGTAAGGACAAAAAAATGTATTAACACAAAAGGCTAGGCACAATACTTGCCCAATACTGTATAAACATGTTTTTGACACTCATATAATGGTAGAGGAGAAGCTTGTCACTCAGTTATGTAAGCCTGTGCCCATAAATGGGTTTAGGAGCACTAAAATAAACAACACATTTCTCCAATGTCCAGATAGTTCAGATTGCAGAAATGAGGTCAGCGGTAGACAATAATCAAAGATGTTTCCCAGATATTTGAGATGTCTGTGTCTCCTGGCCAAGGACACAATCCTTTCTCTTGGTTTGTAATTTAGCTCTGAAGGGCCTCAAGTCTTTCCACCACTTGACCTGACCAGAAGCAAGTGCAAAATAGCAAGAAGACATCATTAAACACACTAACACTAACACAGGCAGACAGGCCCAGTCACAACTGAGCATCAGGCATGCAAGCATTTGAACTCAAGATTTCACCCCAAATCTACCTTTTTTTTTTGCTAGGCTATATTAATCTCGCAAGGGAAATTATTGCCTCTGCATTTAACCCATCCAAAGTGAGCACACACTCATAAACAGTGAGCACACCTACAGACTCAGGCTATGGCTGTCCCAGTGGTACTTTGGGGTATGTTAATGAATAATTATTAAATGTAAATATTCATTCATTCATCTTCTTCCGCTTCTTCTGGGGTTGGGTTGCGGGGGCAGCAGCCTAAGCAGTGATTTCCAGACGTCCCTTTCCCCACCCACTTTCTCCAGCATTTCCGGGGGGATGCCAAGGCCTTACTAGACCAGCCAAGAGATGTAGTCCCGCCAGCATGTTCTGGGTCGGCCCCAGAGTCTCTTCCTGGTCGGACATGCCTGAAAAACCACACCAGGGAGGTGTTCGGGAAGCATTCTATTCAGTTGCCCGAACTACCTCAACTGGCTCCTCTCAACGCGAAGGAGCAGCGGTTCTACTCCAAGTTCCTCCCGGATGACAGAACTTCTCATGGCCTCAGATTTGGAGGTGCTGATTTTCATCCCAGTCGCTTAACACTCGCTCCAGCAAGAGCTAATGGTTCTGGCTCGATGAAGCCAAAAGGACAACGTCATCTGCAAAAAGCAGAGATGAGATCCTCAGGCCACCAAACCAGAACCCCTCAACACCTTGACTACACCTAGAAATTCTATTCATAAAAATTATGAACAGAACCAGTGACAAGAGCAGCCTTGGCGGAGTCCAACCCCCACTGGAAATGAATTTGCCATGTTGTTACCAATGCGGACCAAGCTCTGACTCTGGCAACACAGAGACCGAACGGCCCGTAGCAACGGGTCCAGTATTCCATATTCCTGAAGCACACCCCACAAGATAGCACGAGGGACATGGTCGAAAGCCTTCTCCAAGTCCACAAAGCACATGTGGACTGGTTGGGCAAACTCCCATGCCCCCCTCCAGGATCCTGTAAAGTGTGTAGAGCGGGTCAAGAGTGCTGCAGCTGGGACAAAAACCACATTGTTTCTTCTGAATATGAGGTTCAACTATCAGGTCCAGAACCTTTTCGAGGCCTTTTTCCAGGCCCTGACCGAACTCCTCCCACACTAGAGATTTTGCATCGGCGACTGCCCGGGCTGCAACACGTTTGGCCTGTCGGTACCTGTCCGCTGCCTAGGGAGTCCGACAGACCAAAAGGACCTGATAGGCCTATTTCTGCTGACTGACAGTCCCATTCGGGCTCTATGTCCCCGGCCTCCATTGGGATGTGGTGGTAGCTCTGCCGGAGGTGGGAGTTGAAGGCCCTTCTGACATGAGGCTCCGCCAAACACTCCCAGGAGACCCTAACTACATGCTTGGGTCTCCCAGGTCTGAAGGACAGCCTCCCCCGCCATCTAAGCCAGCTCACCACCAGGTGGTGATCGGTTGAC
>JAOUQZ010000034.1:6725855-6739801 GCA_028564935.1 Neosilurus hyrtlii
GATGACCACGCGATGTTGTAGAGACGTGTCAACCAAGACAGTCCTACCACATCCAGAGCCTTGAGGTATTCAGGGCGTATTCTGGAGCCAGGCCTGGGGGAGGGGCTCAAAGGCAAGCACCTGGTGGTCGGGCTTCTGCCCATGCAGCTTGGCCGGGCCCAGCCCGAAGAGGGGACATGGGTCCGAGACATGGGTCTACTTAATGATTCACTCATCCATCACTCCATCCATCCATCCATCCATCCATCTATCTATCTATCTATCTACTTAATTATTCACTCACTTTTCTATCTATTCCTTTTTTCACTTGACAGTCACTTTATAATCATCCTCTGCACTTAAACCATTTTATTGACTTTTGATTTATCTCAACACCGATGTGTATCATTTCTTCTCACATGTGCTACCAGGGAATATAGTGCAATCTGACTGGTTCGCTAACTCGGAACAATAGATCCTGTATACGATCCTGTATTCAGCTGAAGTGATTTTGCTCGGCTTTGTCAAGTCTGAAAACCATGTGTTCCTACTTGCAGCTTGACTGTAATATTGTACGATTAAGCTGCTTCCTTCATTTAACCAAAGAAAGGTTAAAACCTGCAAACTGTTGCTTGCGGGTATTTTCTGTATCTTTAAATCCATTACTTGATTTGTGTTAGTCGATGAGGAGATCTCTCTTTTGTGTTAAAAGCTATTTGATTTTTTCCCCCACAGTGACAGATTTTAAAGCCTCTTACTCATTCACTCACTCAGTCAGTTGGCGAACTGCTTTATCCTGCTATCAGGGTCGCAGAGAGGTTGGAGCCTATCTCAGCCAACACTAGGCGAAGGAGGGGTACACCCTGAACAGCAGATGTGCTAACCACTACACTACATCATGCTAACAGATGTGCTAACCACTACACTACATCGTGCTACCCAACGTAAAGACCTTTCTCCAGCAAAATGATTACAGTTCAGGTTATTATTATTATAATTATTATTAGTTATAATTATTACAGTTGAGGTTAATGCAGCGCTACACCTAAATCTAACCTGAACAAAAGCAGAAGTTATCCTCATAGGAACCTGACAAATGTCCTCACAAAGTTAAAACTTGGTGGACATTTTTTCTCAACCACGACAGAGAAGCAAGCTGAGGCGTACTTATATACATTATAGAAAATGAGACAAAAGACTCAACTTGTTAAAACGTGTAATGTCAATGTCAACATTTGCATGCACGCTAGCGCATGGGTGGAACTGAACAAGACCCTTTTTCTTTTCATGTCTCTCTCTCTCTCACACACACTGTCTTGTTTTGATAACATAGGGGACAATACATAGACTTACATTCATTTTGTAGACTTAACCTAACCCCAACCATTACCATTACTTGCCAAAGCCTAACATTTACCCTTACCCTAATCCTATTCCTAACCCTTACCATAATATGTATCCTGTCCTTAAAATTTTATATTTTACATTATGGGGACTTGCATTTTGTCCCCCTAAGGAAGAGTTAGGTCCCCACAACATGATGAATACATAGACCACATACTCGCATGCGCACACGCACACACACACAATACTGCAAGGTGTGGGAACAACACAGCCATTGTACATTTGTGACAAAGCCACGGAAGAAGTCTCTTTCTCTGTATCCTCCCAATACATAAACACAACTCTACTGTAGTTAATCAATCTGCTCCATGTAGTTCTTTATTTCAGTGAATCTCTCCTTTGTGTCTCTGTGTGAATGAACCTGAAGGTGTACTATTTTTCCTTTTTATACACTTACACACCATGCATCTTTCTGCCCAGCACAGTCTACTCATCTTCCTGGCATGCTCCGTGCCAACGTAACAGAAGTCCGCACACTCACATGGGATATTTCAAATGCCACGGCTTTTCGGCACATGTGAGCACATGTGTGTATTTCCATGGAAAATGTGTGTATATATAGTAAATGATTGTACGCAAGAGTTTCTAGAATTAAAATAATTTTTTGGAAAGCTTCTGTTAGCCCATTTTTCCCGTGATGAAGCTTGTAATTAATATTACAGTACATTTATTTTAGAGCCAATCGTTCAATCAAAGGCGGGTTCGTTTTAGGGCGGCACAGTGCCGTAGTGGTTCACACATCAGCCTCACAGCAAGAAGGTCCTGGGTTTGAGTCCTGTACTCAGTGAGGGCGTTTCTGTGTGGGGTTTGCATGTTCTCCCTGTGTTTGCATGGGTTTCCTCTGGGTACTCCGGTTTCCTACCACAGTCTAAAGACATGCACATTAGACTAACTGGTTATTCCAAATTGCCTCTAGGTGTGATTGTGGATGATTGTGTGTGTTGCCCTGCGATGGTCCGGCGAGCTGTTCAAGGTGTGCCCTGTCTTTGCCCAGGGTCAACCGAGACAATATTAGGATTAAGCAGTGCAATACATGAGCGAGTGAGTGATTTAGTTTAGGATTAACCAAGACATATGATATCACTACGAAACTGCATGATCCTGACCAGGATTCAGAGTCTGTCCTACATGTGAAAGCTTGGTGTGAGGCAGCAATACATCATGGATGGGATGCCTGTAGGAAAACATACTGTATACACACACTGTATATTCAGACACTCATTCAAACAGTTAACCATTTCACCTTCATGTTTTTGGTAGGTATAGAATGAAACTTGAAAATGTAGAGGAAACCAATGAAGGCACAAGGAGAACCCTATACAGACAGTATAAACAGCTGGAAGATGCCCACAACATATTACAACACAAGTTCTTTTCTGATTTCTGTCAGTGTCAGTAGTTTATAGACACTTGCCAACTAATGAATTCTTAATTATTTAGATATGATCAATAATGACACGTGACGTTGACACACTCCTTGGCATGCGCCTTTGACACTGATTTATGAATGAAATGAACAATAACTGTTTTTTCTGGCTCGTTGTTCTAGCTTTTCAAAAGTTCTTGATATTGGCACACTATGAGTATAGTGTGAGATAGTTCTTTGATAATTATGTAAATGTACAACCTCAAACAAAAAAGATGGAATGATATATGGAAAGTGCAAGTAAAAAAGAAAGCAGTGATTTCTAAATGTACTTCAATTTGTATTTCACTGCAGACAGTATGAACCCAAGACATTACATATTTTGTCTAGTCAACTTCATTTCATTTTTAGAATGCCTCCCGAACACCTCCCTGGTGTGGTTTTCTGGCATGTCTAACCAGGCAGAGACCCCGGGGTCGTCCCAGAACACGCTGGAGGGACTATGTCTCTCAGCTGGACTGGGAACGCCGGTGTCCCCACGGAAGAGCAGGAGGAAGTGGCTGGGGAGAGACATCCGGATCTCACTGCTTAGGCTGCTGCCCTCGTGACCTGACTCCGGATTAAGAGGAAGAAGATGAAGATGAACTTAATTTCATCCTTAGGATGGGGCTGTTTAGGACCACTCACTCACTCACTCATTTGCAAAGGGTCCTACCTTATCCTACTAGAGTCACGGGAGGCTGGAGCCTATCTCAGTTGACACTGTTCGAATCCGGGGTACACACCGAACAGCGCATCAGACCAATACAGGGCCACCACACACACACAACCATTCACACTCACACCTAAGGGCAATTTGAAACAGCCAATTAGCCTAGCGTGCATGTGTTTGGACTGTGGGAATAAACCGGAGTACCAAGAGGAACTTCACACCAGTGCCCGAGCCCGGGAATCAAACCCAGGTCTTCTTGCTGTGAGGCGGATATGCCTCTAGTAGTTCTTTTACTCGTAACAAATCCAAAATCCAGGGTCTGTCATGGTATGGGGTCGTGTTCAAGTCCAATCCTACTGTACATACAGCCCTTACCATGTCCTGTAAAAGCCAGATCCCGTCTGATCCCGGAAGCCAAGCAGGGTCAGGCCTGGTCAGTATTTGGATGGGAGAATGCTTGGGAACACCAGGTGCTGTGGAGGATTAGGGGAAAAAACCTGGCAACCTACCCTGTAAAAAAAAAAAAAAATCTACAAAGAAACCCTTATGAGAATACCTCGAGGAAAAAAATTAAAAGTGCAAATGAAACTAATTATAGAACTGAAAGGTATACAGTATGCTGAAATCACACACTATGAGGGAAAGCTACAGGGTGTGTTTATTTCTGGGAGTGTAATCAGTTATCACTGTCACGTGACAGAAGGTGAACTTGAATTAAACAATCCTACAGCTACACACCTGGTGTGTGTGTGTGTGTGGTAAAGCAAGACCAGGTAGAATTTCAGTCTGATCTCACATTACTTTGTCTCTCACGCTCTCACGCACGCACGCACGCACACACGCACGCACGAAATGCGCCATTGCAAAAATAAATAAATAAATAAATAAATCCATGCATACGTCACTGCGTATACGTGAACCCTGTCAGAACGAGAGGCATCGAGGCAGGCAGTGGAGGCAGTTGTGTAAGACAAACCGAGCGCGCGGGTGAGACATGAATTTAGTCGCGAGACACAGACGGAGGGAGGACGCCAGTGACCGAGCGCGCGCGGCGCCAGGGTTTCGGTTCACCTTCGGGAACGCGATCGCGGAGGCGGCACACTGGTAACAGTAGCTGTTCCTGATGCAAAACTAAAAAAAAAAGGTATGAAGAGATCAGGTACGGTGGATCACTTCTGTTTTTCTCCTTAAGCGTTAATAATAATAATAAAAATAACAATAATAATAATAACATGATGCGCACTTCAGCGCGTCTCCCTGCACCAGACCACCTCCCATCTTAATACCTGGACCTCGTAACATATTTATTATTATTTATTATAATTAGGCTATTTAATAATGATTTAAAAAAAAAAAGGGAGGATCCGGTCGCGCGCGCTTGGACTGTAGTACTGTAATACTGTAGGTCGACGCGCGAGACGCTTCTCCGCAGCGCAGGAGCGCGTGAGGATTCACGCTCGAGGCGCGATGACGCGCGAGCGGCGCACTGATTACCGCGGTAAGACTCCTTCCCATCACTTCCTATCCCTATTTATCCGTCTGTACGTGTGTTTATTTATTTATTTATTTAAATAAGGATGCGGTGTTAAAGGTGCCGGAGCTCCACGTTGATAAGGGGGGGGGTGATTTCACGCGCGTGCTTTCACTCCCAAACAATAAAGCAGGTTTGAAAACAGTCTCGTCCACGCGGTCTTTCATTGCAATTCTCGCGAGATCAAAAAGTCTCCCATGGTTTCCTGCTGTTGTTAGACGCACTGCATGCTTTTTTTTTTATATATATATATATATATATAAAATCATGACATTCCTTTCTGTGCATGTAGCCCATGAAGCCAACGCGTCAAGGTGTCACTCCCTGTAATAGACCTGTCAGGCTTTTATTGCTTTTCCTGTTTGTTTTTAAAGCAACAAATCTACTGAACGTGAAGTGTATACCTCCCCTGGCTTCTATGCATGGTGTCATTGCTATGCATCAAAATGCACCAGGATACAGATCCTCATTTTAAAAGGTTCAAGGATGGCACACAGAAAGACGCAGCACTGAAAGGTGTCTCACTGTTTCTTATTATGGCTGTGTGCAGTGTTGGATATTGGAGTGCAAGTAGAAATAGATTGTTCCAATTATATGGGCAGCACAGTGGTGCAGTGGGTTACTCTCAGATGGCGTGGCCTATAAGGACTAAGAAGCGACGTTGCAGGCCATGTTTCAGGTTGGCCATCTAACAACAACAGCAACTTTCATTTATTTTGTGCCTTCGGAGGTGACGTTTACAAAAACGCCATCAATAATGTTGACGGAGTAGTTAGCACGTCTGCCTCTACAGAAAGAAGGTTCTGGGTTTGAGTAGCGTTTATGTGTGGAGTTTGCATGTTCTCCACGAGCTTGATTAGCATGCACATTAGGCTGAATGCCATCTCACTCATTTGCCAAACTGCTTAATCCTACCAGGGTTGCAGGGAGTCAAAACCCCTATCTCAGCTGACACTGGGCGAACACACTCAGAACCATTCACACTGACACTCATATGTAGGGGCAATTTGGAACAACCAGTTAGCCTAATGTGCATGTCTTTGGACGGTGGGAGGAAACCGGAGTACCCGGAGGAAACCCACGCGAGCCCGTGGAGAACATGCAAACTCCACACAGAAACGCCCAAGCCTGGGACTTGAGCCTAGGACCTTCTTGCTGTGAGGTGGACGTGGTAACCACTACGCCACCATGCCAACACACATTAGGCTAAATGCCTGTTTCAAATTGTCCCAAGGTGTGAGTGTGAGACTGAATGGTTGTGTGTAGGTGTAAGCCCTGCAATGGACTGGCGAACTGCAGCCCACCTTTGCCCAGGTTTGGCAGAGATGGACTCCAGCCACCCATTGACCCTATAAGGATTTGGCAATTTGTCAGATGAATGAATGAATAAAAAATAATAATGTTGTATTGCATTGATTTGACACCGGAGCTAATCGTTAAGGCTCCCTTAGAGACAATGTTTTGATTTAATGAGTTGTATCCGAGTGCGCGGTCATTCTCATACCCAGATTAATAAACACACAAAATACAGCCAATAAATATAAATAATTCAACTATTTTATTATTTTATTAGGCCATAGGCAGTGGGTTTACTCATTCACTTTATAAATTTAACCCTTTGATTAAAAAAGGTTTCATATCTGCTGTCTCCATCCTATTTCCAAATTATCTTGTTTCCATTAAGGAAAAGTAAAAAAAAAAAAAAAGAAATCGTGTTCCAGAGTTCGGTTTTGTCTCAGAATGATTGTGTGAACAACTTCACTGACTGCTTTTCAGAATCACAAGGGAAAATCAAAACACTGCCTCCATATCAACAGCAAAGGCAGCAAGAACCTTGGAACATGGAGCGTAGATATGTCAGCATAGCCAAAATTCAACATGATCTGGGGAAAAACATCTTTGTATGTACCTTTATTCCTTTATTCATTTGCCGACTCATTTAATCCTGCTATTAGGGTCATGGGGAGGCGAGAGCCTATCTCAACTGAATCTGGGCAAAGGCAGGGCAACACACATGCATTCACACTTACAGCCACACCTAGGTACAATTGGGCTCAGCCGATTAGCCTAATGTGCATGTTTTTTAGGACTGTGGGAGGAAACCGGAGTACAGAGAGGAAACCCACTCAAGCACAGGGAGAACATGCAAACTCTACACAGAAACGCCTTCACAGAGCCTGGGACCCCAACTCAGGACCTTCTTGCTGTGAGGAGGACATGCTAATCACTACACCTTCATGCCGCCCACTGTATCATCTCATTTTATTTTGTTTTTCTGCATACTTCTCCTTATTGGTTGCTAATCCTTCTAGGGTCGCAGGAAGGCTGGAGCCTATCCCAGCTGTCATTGGGTGAATACGGGGAGCACCCTGAGCAGATTGCCAGGCTATCGCAGGGCCAACATTTGGAATAGCCACTAAGCCTAATGTGCATGTCTTTTGACTGTGGGAGGAAACCGGAGTACATGCAGGAAACCCATACAAGCTCAGGGAGAACATGCATCCACATGGAAACGGCCCTGCTGAGCCTGGGACCTTACCTCATCTCTGCTAATGTTCCCTGAATTAGAACAGACAATAGATGGAAAAGTGCATGAACAGATTTGAAAATTTGAAAACGTTGGTATTGAGGAATAGTGTGACTTGGTAAGTCATAAGTAGAAGTCCATTGTTTCCCACAGGTCTGAAATATACTTGTGGTGGCAACCAGCGGAGAGAGCCAGGATTAAATTCTGGCACAAAACTGGTCTACTGCATGTGAGAAACATCAAATACCTCACAGAAAGAAGGTCCTGGGTTCACGTCCTTGGCTGTTTGGAGTTTGCACCTACTCCCAGTGCTTGTGTGGATTCCCTCCCGGTACAGTGGTTTTCTCCCACAGTCCAAAGACATGCGCATTAAGTATTTTTGGTGTTCCAGGTTTCCCGAGTGTGAGTGCGTATTTCCCTAAGATGGACTAGCGAGCTGTTCAGGGTATACCCCACCTTCACCCAGAGTCAGCTGAGATAGGCTCCAACCTCCCTATGCCCCTAATAGGATTAAACGGTTCAGGATCTAATTAAGATTCAATCCCTAAAATCTTCCCCTCTATTTAGCCATATGGGAAAAGAATAAAACTCTCTTTAGTGTTTGACCTGTTGCTGTTTCTACTAAAAGGGACAGTGATTAATACTCAGGGTTACTGGTCAGAAGGTTGTGGGCTCAGGCTTCAGTACTACCAATGTTGTATAAATACATTAAAAATGTACGTTCTTCTGGATAAGGACATTTTCCAAATGCCTTAAGTGTAGCAGCACTCTCTCACTTAAGCCAGTGACATCACTGGCTAACTGAAATTGAGAACAAGCTTGAATCTCGTTTGGTCTCGCTCTTTTCGTCTTGCCGTAATTTCTTGATATGTAGTTATTGAAATTTCTGTATTAATTTTTGTCATTTCCCACTAAACACTAATGCTGGCTAAGTCACATACCTGTGGTGGTATGCATGCCTTAGACAACTCCTCATCCTCTTGCTGTATTCTTTTAAAATAATTTTGAATACTCAGATCGTTCTCAGGTCATCGGCAGACAGACTCACCACGGCCACTCCCACTCTGCTCCATTATATACCTGGCTAGCTCCTCTGGGCTTGTTGCATTAGTGTCCTGAATCAGGACATTAACCATGATTGAGCTGCATGGGGTTCCACAGCAATACTTTGCTTTTGCAAACCTGCTTAGTAGATGCATGATGAACTGCCAGTCTAACCTTAGCTAAACTTAGACTGTATCTTTCTAACTGCCAGAGCCTGAAAAGAAAACTAATTATAATCTTTCTTATGTTTAGCGTTGCTAATTTTGCTGCATGTTAAACAATGCTCAAGTTACATGTAATGAATCTTTTAGCTACCAGCGCAGCATGGTTGATGCTTTCTTTCAAGGAGTTTAGTGCCGAAGTCGGAGTACAACTACAGAAAAACAAGGAAAGGAGCTTCGGTGCCTGAATCTGCATCTTCTAAAATAATAAACCAGAGAACGTCTCCCGCTCTCCACACGTTTCTCTCCAGAGCATGTGCTTTTGTCAGTAGACCCTTCTGGCGGTAGCGGAACATACAGGTATGGGAAGGGTAAAGGGAGGGTAGTTTAATGCATCACAAATGGCATTGTTTTGGGTGAATAATGAAAAAAGCTAAAATGGATTTTAAAGAAAGGGCAGCATGGTGCCATTGTGGCTAACGGCTAAAAGGTCCTGGGTTCAAGTCCCTGGCTTGGTGAGGGCATTTCTGTGTTCTGGTTTCTGTGCTTGTGTGGGTCTCCCCTGGGTACTCCGGTTTTCTCCCATAGTCCTAAGATCTGCATCTTAGGCTAATTGGCTGTTCAAAATTGCCCCAGATGTGGATGTTATTGTAAATGGTTGTTCATGTGTTGACCCTAAGATGGGCTGGTGAGCTGTTCAGGGTGTATCCTGCCTTCACCCAGTGTTAGCTGAGATAGGCGCCAGATTTGCCACGACTCTAAGAAGATTAAGTGGTTTGGAAAATGAGTAAATGAGTGAGGGTTGATACAGTTTCATATTATGAATGTTGTAATCGTTTAAACGACTGAACATGGTATGTTCTCAGACATTTCTTTTAACACGTATTCAAGAAACTGATGGAGCTTTATCGCATTCTGCTAATGCGAAGAATGCTTTTAATGCTTGGAAACACTGCAGGGCATGTCATATACCTTATACATGAGTTTGTTACATACCTATCATGGCAGCATGCAATTGTAAACAAACATAACAATAAATGTAGTAATTTTCATTACTCAGCTTAATAAAAAGTAGACTACATGTAGTAACTACAGGGGCACTCATAGAGTGCAAGGTGCCTCCACAAGGCACAAGTAGATTATGGTGACAAGTGCTTTGTTTACCCTGAAAAATCAGTCTGCAGGTTTTTGTAACTTGGCATAGTTATAATGAAATGCCTCCCCCTGGTGGGCGTCTAATGAATTTTCTGCCCTATGTTAAAGAATAGAGATTTTTTTTGGATTTCTGGATTTTTTTTTTTTTAATATGATCCCATGCATGGATCACCTGCAAAATGGAATAGGTTGTTACTCGTACCACACTCTACTCTAGACAAAAATTTCATCAAAATCCGTGCATAAACCAACACACATGAAAACATAACCTCCTGGCAGAAGTAAGTATATACCACTTAATATAAATATAAACAATAGATATTTATGACACTTACCTGTAAAGAAGCATGCAAGAAACCTCAAGAAAAGTTATTTCTTTCTCGCTTTGACTGCTGATGAGACCTGATAAACAGCATCAATCTGCAATTCATGAGGGTTCTTGCCAATAACTATGTTGGAGAAAATTGGCTCCACTCTGACAAGTCTTCTGCTAAACTATTCATATCCGCCCAAATAAGCACATGTTGTGTTTTGGCTTTGTACACCCATAACGCTGCAATAGTTTAGATTCGGGAAGTGACCCTGTGTTATCGATAGCGCCTCGGCTCTTCCATTGGTGTGACGACAGAGGCATTTGATTTTTAATTTGATTATTTTTAATGGTGGGACATAATATTTCATAGTCAGGTTGTTGAGGATGAAAGCTAGCACTTTTATTATTTATTTTTATTTAATTTAATTTATTTTCATTACTTTTCATGCTCATTTAATTTACTTGGGCAGCCCATCCAGGTAAAGTCACTGTGTGTGGAAACTTGAAGTGAACTCATTTCCAAGCCTTTTTCCGAAATGTATTTGTTATTGTCTTTGCCTCATTCTGCTTTTTTTGGTTTCTGTGTTATTGCACTCCCAGCATGCTCTTTGGGGTGCTTTATTTTGGGGCAGTTAAACAAGTTTGTCATACTTTTTAAACATGGTAATGTATTTGCATATTTGGCACACATCCATTGTTTGCACTGTGTCCGACGGTTTAGTGTATAACTGCATTTTTGAGGCACCCACTACTGTGTTGTCAGCCAGGCTGTTGTGCTACCAGATGAAACGAGGAGGTATTGTGAGATAAAAATGTGCTGATTCTTGGTTGTTATTGATGTATTCCTGTGTCTGTCAAAGAAAATGGGAGCTGGATCAGCAAATACAGAGATGACTCTCTGGTTCATAAAACAACTTGGGAAGCCATGTTTGAGCGTTTTCAGAGCAAATATAGATATATAGATAGATAGTAGACAATTTTCATGATATATGGTATTGATATATCGCCCACCTCTAGCATTGCTTTCCCCACACCTCCAGTGTCCTCAGTTCAGGTTAGGGCTTGGGCTATCGTCTGTCTGGAATTGTGCATGGCCTCTCCCTGTAGGTTTCCTCCACCCTAAAAAAAATATGCCAGCATGAAGTGGGTACTCCACATTCATGCTATATGTGAGTGTGTAGTGTATGCATGGTGTCTTGTGCTGGACTGGCAGCCCATTCAGGATGTATTCCTGCCTCATGCACAATATTCCCTGGGTATGCACTAGAATCATAACTCTGATCAGTATATAGATAAGGGATCATCAGAGCTGGGGCTTATTGTGGTTTTTGTGTAGTATGAAGTGACTAAGAGTTCAACTTCTCCTGGATGGGATGCTAGTCCATTGCGTGTTACATTGCCAGTACTTAATGGTGCCCATTTATACTGCTGGATGGACAGAGGCACACTTGATGAGACCTTGTCCAGGGGCTTAGCATGGTGGGGGTCTAATGGGATTGGACCTTTCAATCATGAGCCCAGCACCTTAACCACTACATCACTAATGTAGTACTTCACTCATGGAGTTTCTAGAACTTATTTTTAATTGACTTTTGAGATTTGGGATAAATCGTGTAAATATTCGTTCTTCAGAATTAAATAATGTCAAGCAAACTGCATACAGTGCTCTTCTGCTACAGCTCTTTAAGATATTGAGATTTTCAAATAAGGAGATGTAGATAATAATCAAGACTTTGAGTAAAACTCAATATACTTGTTAGCATAATAATAGCAATATCCACCTCAAAGCAAGAAGGCCCTGGGTTTGAGCCCCAGGCTTGGCGAGGACATTTTTGTGCGGGTTTCATCAGTGTACTTCTGTTTTCTCCAACAGTCCAAAGACGTGCACATTAGGTTAATAATAAATGGCTGTTCCAAATGTTTTTCCCTGTGATGGGCTGGCAAGCTGTTCAGGGTGTAACTCCTTTCCCAATATTGGCTGAGATAGGCTCCAGCCTCCCCTTAACCTTAGTAGGATTAAGCAGCTTGACAAATGGGTGATTGAGTAAATATGGTGTACCAGATCAGTGCACGCCTCTTTGCACTCAGTGCCAGGCTCAAGCCCTGTTGATATGATGATCTGAACTGGGCTTGGCCTGTTCTGTGAGTTTATATTGGTGTCATGGTAATGGAGAAAAGCATTTAATCTTGTTCACACAACACAGCACAACCTTGGAGGAAGATGTTGCTTGAATGTGTGCCTGTATGAGAGAGAGAGAGAGAGAGAGAGACTGTGAATTTGGCAATAAGAACCTGATAAAAGATACTGGGTGCCAGCTGAGACATGCCCGCAAAACAAAAAGTAAGATAGAGCATGGAGTTTATGATTTGTAGACCCTTATCTTCACACCTTGTGGTTTTGTGATAGCACCATGACCCCCAGAGAAAGTAAGAACAGGAAAATGCTCATATCAGGTGAACATGATATACTGATTTAAGTTTATGTGCTGTGCATGCTCACTTGTACCCACTGAGCGAGTCTGGATTGCGTAAAGATGGAAAGAGAGCAGGTTTTTACCCTGGTAATAAATACTATTTACATTCCTTAAGAGTGGAAGGGTGGAATCATATTGGTCACAGTGTGAACAGTAAACCCCCACCACATGCCTTACCTCCTCGTACACACACGCGCACACACACACACACACACACACACACACACACACACACACACACACACACACACGACTACCTCCCTTAAAATTCTACATAAATAAGCCATACACATTTATCATCAAAAACTCAGGGGAATTCAGCAATATGCTGACTGTATAGCTCTGCCATTCCTTCGAGCAGATAAATCCCTACTCCCACTCCCCTTCACACACACACACACACACACACGTTTAAGGCTATGCAGGACTGCGTTCTGATACCACTGTCTACAAACAGGCTCCTGTCTTTGCCTGGAAACATTCATTGAAATGAACGGAAACATCAGACTGCATGGAATGAGTCAGTCTGTGTGTGCATGAGTGTGTGTGTGTATGTGTGTATGTGTGTGTGTGAGAGAGAGAGAGGTGGGGAGAGCTGCAAAGGAGAAACAAGCATCTCTTTTAAACATTTGAAATGGCCCATGTGGCAATGAGGCAGGAATTTGATGGTCATATTTAGTGTGTACTATTTTGTGTGTGTGTGTGTGTGTGTGTGAGAGTTGGAGAGAATGTGTGCGTGATCAAGGTATTCATCATATTGTGGGAACCTAAATCTGTTTACAGTCATATTAAGGAACTGGTTGTCTTATGGGGACAAAATGCAATACCCTGTTTTAAGGTTAGGGTAAGGGGTTAGGTAAGTAGTGTATAGGGTTAGGTAAGTAGCAGTACGGTTAAGGGTTAGGGGTTAGATAACTGGTGTTTGGGGTCAGGGTTAGGAAAGTCTCTAGGAAATTAATGTAAGCATATGTACTGTCACCTGTAGTCATGGAAACGTGTGAGTGTGAGAAAGAGAGAGAGCGAGAGAGAGAAAGCTGGAGTAAAGGTAGTATAATGTGGTGTTTATAGTATTTTAGATTTGTCATGTGAAGGTTTACCAGTAAACACTGGTTATTGAGAAATGTACTGTGACCAGTGTGCGTAGTGTTTAAGAACATGTAATGACCTTCTGCCTTAGGGAACATCTTACATTATCCCCTACTCTGTGTGTGTGTGTGTGTGTGTGTGTGTGTGTGTGTGTGTGTGTGTGTGTGTGTGAGTGAGAGAGAGAGAGAGAGAGA
>JAOUQZ010000034.1:6739901-6755753 GCA_028564935.1 Neosilurus hyrtlii
GAGGTGTGTGTGTGTGTGTGTGTGTGTGTGTGTGTGTGTGTGGGAGGGAGAGAGAGAGAGAGAGAGAGAGTGAGTAAAGTATGTGTGTGTGTGTGTGTGTGAGAGAGAAAGAGAGAGAGTGAGTGAAGTGTGTGTGTGTGTGAGAGAGAGAGAGAGAGAGTAAAGGGACAAAAGTTCAGACAGTTTTCAGTATAATGAGCCCTATTCAGGAAGTAAATGTGGCTGTACATTAGACGGGATCAGCCCTAGGTTCCCCACTCCCTATGTTCCCCGGTCCTTATTAAATTAATGGATCTCCCATTGTTTTGTGTATTTTATAAAAGTAAGCTTCAACGATTGTATCCATATTGTAAAAGAAATATAATGAAACAAAATCAAACATACTCATCAAAGTAACAATTTATGGAATATTAGGGTTAAGGATACTGGGGAACACATTACTGCTCAGAGTAAATCATTGTCACTGTTCATGTCCTCAAACTTACAACACACGCACGCACACACATGCACACACACACACACACACACACACACACACACACACACACACACACACACGAGGCTGATGTGCATAGTGTAAACACATACACTTTATACTTGTGTGAGTCTCACACACACACGAGGCTGACGTGCATAGTGTAAACACATGCACTTTATACTTGTGTGAGTCTCACACACACACACGCACACACACACACACGTGAGGCTGATGTGCATAGTGTAAACACATGCACTTTATACTTGTGTGAGTCTCACACACACACACACACACACACACACACACACGTGAGGGTGATGTGCATAGTGTAAACACATGCACTTTATACATGTGTGAGTCTCTCACACACACACACACACACACACACACACACATGAGGCTGATGTGCATAGTGTAAACGCATGCACTTTTTACATGAGTCACACACATGTGAGTGCATATACATACACACGTGAGAGCATATACATATACACGTGAGAGCATATACATATACACGTGAGAGCATATACATACCCACACGTGAGAGCATATACATACCCACACGTGAGTGCATATACATACCCACACGTGAGTGCATATACATACCCACACGTGAGTGCATATACATAACCACACATGAGTGCATATACACACAGACGCGAGTGCACACACACACACACACACACTCTAGCTTTGTAAACAAAGTATATCTAATGTTTCCATTTTCCCCCAGTAGAGTAAACACACACACACACACACACACACACACACACACACACACACTACAGCGGTGCAGACACACCTCTGAGGTGGCTCTAATAACAGTGTGATACAATAATAAAAGTCTTGTATTTGTATAAACAGAATCCTTATCTAGAGTGGCACAGTGGTGTAGTGGTTAGCACGTCCACCTCACAGCAAGAAGATCCTGGGTTTGAGTCCTGGGCTTGGGGGTTTCCATGTGGAGTTTGCATGGTTTCCCCGTGCTTGCGTGGGTTTTCTGTGGGTACTCCGGTTACCTCCCACAGTCCAAAGACATGCACATTAGGCTAATTGGCTGTTCCCAATTTCCCCTAGGTGTGAGTGTGAGTGTGAATAACCTGCAGTCATTCTCTTTTTCTCTTCCTTGTCCTATCTCTGCCTTTCCTGCTTTATGACCATGGTTTGTAATCCTCTTTATCTCTTAATCTTTATGGTCATTGATTCATGTAAACCAGAAGTGTCTCAGAGTAACAATAAGTACAAGACAACTTAACACCGACCAAGAAAACGTGGAAAAACCAAAGACGGAAAAAGCAACAAAGGGTGATGACTGGAACGAACTCCTCCCACCGCTCTTATACATTCTCGTTTTCTATACTTTCTTTACGTCTCTTGGGTGTACCATGCTTTTACAAATGTTCTACATGCTTGTGTTCACTCAGGATGCAGCCATATTGATCAATATGTTTGCTCTTTCTGTAACTCCTCTTTTCTTTCCTTGGCTTTCTTTATGATATTGAATGACTTACATTAAGTGCTTAAATTAATTCAGGCTCCTCGTTCCCTACTTTCATTATGATTGTAGCTCTCATATGACACTCTAGAGACTTTTGTACTCTATCCGAACGCTTTATCGAATTTCTCCAGAGTGAGTCAGCATTTGGGGGTGGAAGTGAGTCACTGTGATGCATGCTGGGAAAGAGTTTAGGTAGGTTTCTAACAGGTGTTTTACGTTCTTTGGAACATATCGTGCAAGACCCCGAGTAGAAGAACAGATGCAATGTGTCATTCAAGGCCAAGTGAAGCCAATGATGCTATAATGAGTCATGCTGAAATTTTACTCCTTACCAGAGTTTTTGTCTGTGTTTTTAACGGGGTTCGGGGAATAGCATGTAGACCTGCTGTTTTACTATTTATTTTACTATTTAGAGATATTTCCCAACTTGGCTGCAGTGTGGGAAAGTGTACTATGTATATTTTAGATATTCTACATGTTTTATATACTCTGCTCCCATGTTTGAGTAATAAGTCTGCCTTTTGGGTTCCTACTTGGGCTCAGTAATTAAATAAAATGGTTTATAATATGGTCCATTCCATGTCAAATCATCAGATGGTATCCACCACCTAGTCTCAGAGTTTCCTAAAAATATATTAGAATTAACATCATGAAAAAAGGTTTACTGGAAATTTACAGCAAGATCGGACAAATATTTATGGATATTTGAATTTTGAAAATCTTAATCAATTTGAGGTGATTTTTGTCACCATGAGCTAAAATGGCATTTTCAGTGCTGTAGAAACCCTAAACAATTCATCACATGATCAAGTACACGTATGTACTCACGTATAGTTAGAACCCCTACTGAGGTTTAGTGTTCTAAAGTTTTTAGTTATTTATTTATTTAAATTTAAATTCTTATGAGGCCCATAAAATACAGGTAAACAGGGTTCAGAAGAGTCTCTGTCTGCAGAGATATATATATATATTTTTAACAGGTTGATCTAGTTTCTATTTCTATAGAAATTTGGTTTCCAAGTCTATTAGTGTGCACCATGCAGTTTAACAAAATCTTACTTTTACACATTTTCATCAAATTGTGTTGTCTGCACAGATAGAAATGCAAATGCTCCTTGAGCGCTGTACACAGTAAACACACCATGCCAGTAAGCGAATATTTAGAGATGCAACATAGACATGTAAAAGTAAGTTTTAATTGTTTTTCTAATGAAAATATGCAAAAAAATAGCATCTTGAGCCACAATATTTGTGCTAGATAAATTTGGAAACGGTCCTAATCAATATATTGCTCGAGCTTTGGCTTGATTGTCCTATCAGTAGTATGTGCATTCTGATCGGCAATAACATGCATCACCCTGCAAGTTAGCCATTAGCTAACTGCACTTTGCTATAACCTTAAGCAGCTTCTAAGCCAAGCCAAACGCTTGAATGCATGTGGGAACAGGATGCATGCATTAGATTAGGAGTTTATTGTGAACTGGAAACCCAAGAGATAATGAAGACGAAACACAAATTAAGATGAGTTGCATGTAGCTGGTATATAGATGCAATATGCTAAAAACCATAAAACTAGCAGACACTGTGCTGACTACTGAAGGGCTTTTATAACTCTCCACACATTAGTGATAAGGAGGAGGCTTAAATTCTTTTCCTGGTGGTGTAGTGGTTAGGGTGCTGGGCTCACAGTCCAGAGGTCATGATTTCAAATCCCCGTTAGACACCCACTGCGCTGGGCACAAGTCTTAACCACACCATCGCATTAATGTCCCATCCAGGAGCTAGAACAAGAATCAATTGCTTAACACTGCAGAAACCGGGATAAGCTCTGGCTGCAGTGAAGAATACCCAACAGAGAGCACTCGCCAATTAAATAAGGCCACCATTTCAAAATGCCATATAAAATGATGAATTCACTTACTATTCTTGTGATTTCAAGAAAGAGTGAAGATGAATTGGCAGTCTTTTCGAACAGGCTAATGCAAACCATGAAACCGACTTTGAAATTGTAACTAAAAAACACATGATGATGAAAATATACACATGTTCATGTATAACAGTACAGTTTGGAAGGCTTGTCTTTCATTTCACAATAAAGACACATGTATACTAATGCAATACAGACAGACTGGTATGACTGTTTACTTTTTGAGAGTGTGCACTAGTGATTTAACTAAATATGAATACTGAATATTGTTCAGACATACAAAGTCGACTCTCCCAGGACAAACAAAGACCATGTCTATTAAAATGCAGGTTCGCTACTTTTTGATTCACCCTTAGTAACTTTGTGCTTGTCAGTGTAATTGTAATGATCTTATGTTTGTTTTTGGGAACAAAATCAACTAAATTCATTAGAGAATATTTAGACAAATTATGAACTCATAAGACCAATTATGAACTTGTTTATACCTCAGATTTTTTTCCCCACATCCTGGCAAAAAAACAAAACAAAAATGCACACCATACAATACATGCAGGTCTACATTGTGGCATAGTGTTACATGTCTAGTGTGCACTTTCCCTGAACTAAATTTCATGGATAACACGGACTGCTTCCTACATGTAAAATTTAGTTATACCTCTTTCATCATACCAAGAACCACAGATTCTTATAAATGCAGTCACTCATGTACCATTGTTTTTCCATAGGAGCGGACATGAAAAACTACAGCCAATCATTGATGAGGCATGCCTTGGGAAGGCAGAGCACCTCCATGGCACATCTGCTACTGATTCCATTAGTTCTTGCTCGCATCCAGCCAATTGCAAGTCAGGTGTATGTAAACTCTTCCTCAAATAATGGCACCACCGGCATACCTGCACTAGAACCAGCTAATCAGAAACAGGAGAGTCCAAAGCCTACCCATCCAATTGTTTGGACTGAAGTCCCTGACCAAACACTGGTTCCAAAAGCTAAGACTGAAAGAGTAACAGACAGGATTGCTTCTGTTGGTGACTATGAGCGAAGAGACACAATATCAAATTGGAAAACAGAGGCTATGACTATTATTGATGTAGAAACATCAACAAAACCATCAAACGTGGACATGAAAGTTGACCTTACAGCACATTCCCTACCACACCATAGAACCAAAGGTGGACCCAACCAAACTGAACATTCCACAGGTAGGCCTGTTACAGTTGTGCCCACCCAAAAGACTGGAGGATCTTCTAAAAATGAAACAACTACAGTTGTACCCATTGAAAACCATTCTGGAATAACTACAATAGCAGGGGGAGATACAGTGTCTGAAACAGCAATTACTGACATCATTAAAGAAGACCAGTCAATGTCAGAGTCATTACAACCCACTGCTGACTCTGATGATGGACACCGAACCCAAACATCTAGAACTTTTTTGACAACTGTGTCTACGACTGCTTTAAAGTCTAATGTTGGCTTAATACTTCAGGCCAAAGCCACCGCTGCCTCACCGGCCAACAAGAAACCATCAACACCAGTTTATTCCCCAGTGGTTGCTGATAGGATGAATACTACTGGGGCAAACCTAGAAGGTGGGTGAATAATGAATGTTTTCCATTCCTGTATGAAGTGTTATCAATATTTCTTACTTCTTGATTTCCCTTGATTATCAGCTCAGCAAGATCATCAGCTCAAAGAAAGTCCACCAATATCACCATCACTTAATGGAAGCACCTCCCTGTTCTATAAAAACATGACCGATCTTCAGGTGAGGACACCATCACAAAGAAAAACGTCAGCCACCTTCACTACACTGCAGCCGAAAAGCGCAACACCACTCTCAAGCACAATGACGTTAACCAGTCAGAAGTCAGAAGGAGTTGCATCTCAAGGAGCAGGCTCTACAATAAGCACAGAGATTAAACCTTCACAAAGGACAACAAAACAGCAAAGTACAACAGGTAGGAGTTGACTGAAAATGGCACTCATAGGCGTAGTTGTGTTAGAAAACAATAGCTGCATTGATAACCAACAAGTCACTGGCATGAAGTGGAATTATTTATGCAGCTGGCTTTTTACAGGAAAACTCTGGAGAAAGCTCAAAGGAATGAAGGAGCAGACAGTGAAAAAGAGAGAGGGAAAGAGAATAGAGAAAAGAGACGTGGATGGAAACGGTATGGGTTTTCAGAAAAGAGACAGGCTAGACCCAAAGGGAAAATATGCACAGGAGAAGATAAAAGAGAGGGATGGAAGAGTGATAAACAGCTCAGAGAGAAAACAGCAGTAAAGGATGAAGTGAACAAGGACAAAGGCTCCTCAAGGTTTACTGTTAGATACACTTACCAAAAAAAATGGATGGTTTGTAAATGGAAATAGAGAGGAGAGCTGGGGAGTGAGGAAAGGGAGTTCAGAGAATGATGAGATCCAGATGGACAGAGAACTGGGTGCAAGAAAGGGAGGAGACAAGTGTACAAAAGTGGTAGAGACTATGAAGTAGACATACAAATGACAGCAAAATCGTACTTCAGTGTGTCAGAGCCTGTTACTTGCACTGTGAATTATCACACTACTTCAAAGCACCTCCAAAGAACGAAAAATCCTGAATGATGCAGGAGAACCATTACGGTTTAAAGTGAGTGAAGTACACAGAGAGTGTGCTTTGTGTAAATGCCTCTAGCTGTGAAACTTGATAAGCACATCTGGGCGTCCTACTGTTTAGGAGCGGGAGAGGGACAAGTTATAGGAAGTACAAGTTCCTGGAAGTCTATTTGTGTCTGTTTTTACCATTTACTTCTTTGAAGGGTTGGTGTAGGAGCATGTGCAAACATTAGTTCTAGATACAAGTGAGTGTGTAAGAATGGTGTTATGTGGGTTTTCTGGATAACTTGAAAGCACATTAAGGTGCTGTGGGAATAGTCTGTCCCCATTAATTTTCCAAAAAAGCTCTTCTTTGTCATCTTTCATGTATTACGTTCCTGTCTAGCGTGTATGAGTGTGTACTCCCTAGGCTATGCAAGAGGCAATGTACCAAAAAAACCTTAGGAAAAATAATTCTAACCCTGTGTGTGTGTGGAGCTTGCATGTTTTCCTGGGCATGTGGTGGCTCAGTGCTTAATGCTCTGGATCAGTGATCTGAAGGTCAGGGTTTGAAGCCCAAGTACCTCCAAGGCCATGGAGCAAGGCCCTTAATACTTAACTGCTCAGTGATTATAAATGTAATCTGCTCTTCATAAAGGTAAACATTCTCACTGTACTTATGTAGGTTTCATCAGGGTACTCCAATTTCCTCCTGCAGTCTCAAGACATGCACTTTAGGCTAAATGGCTGTTCCAAATAGCCCCTAGGTATGAGTGTGAGTGCAAGTGTGAATGGTTTTGTGTGTATGTGATGGCCCTGTGATAGATTGGCGAGCTGTTCAGGGTGCGTCCGGCCTTTGCCCTGAGTCGGCTGAGATTGAGACTGGGGTCGGTTCAGCAGATTAATGTTTCAAAACTTCGTTTTGGCACAAAACTAAAATATTTTCTTTTAGATTTTGTGAAATCTGATTTTGAGTACAATACTATAAGTCAAGTGCAAAAACAGGAACTAAAGAACCAAATCATTTTTGTGTGCTTGTGTACATAATACTTTACTTTTGTTTTTAGCCATTTCTAAATAATATGGAATCTTCTAAGGAAGTGGGGCAACTTGGAACATTGAAAAAAAAAGTTCTAAAAGTTTCAGTGCTTCAGATCTTGTAGATGTTTAGGTTGTTCAAAGATGGTTCGAGTAAAAATCATGTGGAAAAATTCCAGGTGGTTTTCCGGTTACGCTGTTCCCGTGTACACAATACTCAAACATTCTGTTCAGGTAAACCATAAAAGGGGGTGGAGTGGTGGGGTGTATACATAACCCTTCAGGCTGTCATACACACCCTAGTTTTAAACTCTAACCTGCTGTTGGGGAATAACACTTCAGTATGTTACCTAACCACTGAATAATGGAGAGCATGTGGATTGAGAACAGCACAAAAATTGCCAACAAAACCCGGTAAAATATAAATACTAATCAGGAGTCGCTAGTAACTAAATACATGCTTGTAAGAAGAGTGAAAACTCAATAATTGTTGAGAAATTCTTTCTCTTCTTTAGTGAACAGTGTTAAAGCTGTAAACTGTTTCTTTTTTCGTAGGAGTTTAAAAAAACCCAACAACATATGGCTCTGACTGTGATGTTAATCAACAAGTATTGTTTGGTATGCTAGCTTTTCACACTTGACTTTATATTTAACCTTTTGCTAAGTATATTCTTTATGGTTGCCAACAGTATAGACAACCTCTAAAATGGATTTAAAGTGAAATTGAGTTTTCAAAAAGTACTTTCTTTGTTAATTTTACCCCTAACATGCTTTATATTATTCATTTTCCTCAACTTTTTCTGTTTCCTTTCTGTAAACTTGGCTAACTTGCTACAGCTTTCGATGAGCTATAACCGACTATCATAATGTGATTATCGCTTCTGATTTTTAGAAATGCTAATGTTTTTACATGTGTGAAAAAATAATTAAGTATTTGTAATTTAAAAATGTGCTTGCTTTATTTGTAAATTATTAGGATTTAAGCAGTTAAAAAAAAAAGATTAGGTTTTTAAAAAATTGAGTCAATGGGTTTCACATTAGAATTTTGCTTTTGTTCTAGCATAAAATATATTAGTCAATCATTCCAGCTCACATATAAATATTATGTTAAATCTGGCCTTCCAGTGAAATACTCAAAATGCACTACACAGTGACCCTGAATGAATGTGTAGTTCTATTCAAACAGATTTTGTATCTGTGAAAATATATGGCTGTTTACTACCCTCTAGTGGCTGGAGGTAGCATATCATGTTTCACCAGTTTTTAAAATAAAAGTAATAAATAAACACTGCTGTCAGATACTTCAAGTTTTTCATCCTCCTGTAGTCAGATTAATTAATTAAACCAGCTATCCAATGTTAGTAGTTTACCAAGGACCCTGCCTAGAAACGTGTAAATGGGGGGAATTGAACCCAGGACCTTTTTGCTGGGTGCCTCCCTGTCCCCATCAAGCAGTTAATTATTGCAAAAGAAGAAAAATCTTGCAAAAAGACATGACCATATATTTTTGATCTGTATGACTGGGTGACCACATTGTGGTGCAGTTAATGATTCTATCGAATACTTTGTTGTACTTTGGTATACACATACTAAAATCAAGACTGACTATTCCTATGATATAATTAAACTGAGATTTGTGCAGATGTCACATGTAGTAAAAGTCATCAGTCTGTCATCACATTTTGTTGCCTCTGTTTTCACAGATAAAACCATTCACCAAAGCACAACTCTGTCCATCCACAAAGGACATGGAGGTTTGCTACCAGAGGACAATAATGCAAGACCTGTAGAAAAAGAGCATTCTCCATCCCTGGGGAACATCCCATCAGTTAAATCTGGACCCACCCCATCTGCAAATTCCTGTGGCACTGGTTTGGGTATTTGCTCTTCTTCTGAAGCTCCAAGTCGCACTTCAAACCAGACCTTGTTGGTGTGGGCTCAACTGAGCCGAAAACTGTCGTTTGCCTGGGAGTTGCATGTCTTTGGCTCTGCTGCCCTCTTCCTGCTTCTTACCGTTGGGTCTGCTCTGGGTTTAGCGCTGGCTCCTGGCATGCACTGCCCTCACCGTGGGGCGCTAGGACTTGCCAATGGGTTCCTGCTCGTGACTGGAGCATTCCGAGCCATTTACTTCCTGGTTGATCCCTATGGTTCTCGTCATCTCTTGCCATTATCAGTCATGACAGCCCTATACACATTACCATTGTCTCTATTAATATGGGTACATTCTGCAATGGTGGTGTTAGTGCTTAAAGGAGCTGAGTTGGTTTTTCTACCTCCACCTCTTCAGCACCCACCTCTTCTGGCTGTGATGGCCATCCTCCAGTGTACTTTGCTGCTGGCTGTCGACCTTCTGTCACCGGCATTGTCGCCTGCTGTACCCATTGTCCTGCAGAGCCTTACCTTGACTGCTGGGTTGGTACTGTGCCTGGGTTACATGTTTCTTGTGGTGCCACGGCTCTCAAATGTCCAGGTCGGCAATACTAGAGATAAAGGGCTCGGAAAGTCGAAGATGAGGATGCTGGTACGTGTGCTAGCTGGGTGTGCTCTTCTTGGGTCACTGTGCTGTCTGCTGCATGCTTACAGCTGCTTTTGGGTATATGGACTGCTAGGGGACAGGCGCCAATTTCGCTGGGCATGGTGGCTGGTTCAGTTCTGGGCACGACTGCTTGAAATTACATGGGCTATTTGTCTGTTGTTACTGAGCTCCTGGGTTTTCTGGAGACCTCGTGGGAGTCAGATAGTAGGAGCTCCAGGACAGAGAGTGGGTGCTACAGGTGACCTCACATCACCTTGCTCATCATCCAATTCTTCAGAAACACACACTTGTTGGGCAAAGATTGTGCAGAGCCTAAAGGGGAGGCCTTGTAGGAAATCTGATAGCAATGGGGTGGGAGGCACCAGTGGTGGTGGGGTAGCAGGGGAGGTGCCTAATAACTGGGCAGGGCAGGAACGCTCAGGTGTAGACATCAGCAAGAGCCTTATAAGAAACCGGGACCCACCCAAAGAAAGTAATCATGGACGCAACCAGAGAAGCAGTGAGGGGTCATCTGGATCATTGTTAAGGTTGCACATTCTTAGTCGACCGCACCAGTGCTCAATGAGCAGCAGTCTGGACCGGGAAAAAGAATCGTCTGTCTCTCTTTATGACTTTGACTTGCGTCCTCCTTCACCAATTGACCTGACCCGCAGTATTGATGAGGCATTGCACCGGGAGCATCTCCTCAGGGGTGGCAGCCTATTCCATCCTCTGGGACCTCCATCCCCACCTCCATCACCTGAGACTTGGATGCGGAGGAATAGCGATCCTCAAATTATGCTCTCAGAGAGCAGTGATGAGCACACTCTGCTGACTGATTCCTCTGCTGGATTAAACCGCTCCATCCCCAGCGCTGTCCCAAGCCGGCAGGTAACAGCTCCTCCTACACCTACCCATCAAGGCCCACGCTGGACCTCTCAAGCTGCAGTTCCTTCCTCCATTTCCTGCCCCATTTCCCTACATCCCTCCCCTAGTATGGGCCGAGCCCTGAGTCCCAGCACAGACGATACTAGACCATTCCTCACCCCTGACCTAGATAAGGAGAGGTCAGGCAATGGAGGGGAGAGGAGCTACTTGAGAGTCAGTCGCCACGATGACTCAGCGAGTGTCAGCAGTGACATAATTGATCTTTGAACAGAATTAAAAATCATTGACATAGGTAACAATCACATGACATTAACTGAAAGAAAATAAAGACAAACTATCCTAGTGTGGTGAGACCTAGAATAAAAAAAAGAAATTGGAATTGAAATTACAACACAGTTTGCATGCAGTATGGGGGAAGTTGTTCATATCATTCCATTTGCCCACCTGTGTGCATATTGTACGCTGAGGCACAAACAACAAATGAAAATTCTAAAAAGTTACATTTCCTGAAATATATTATAGCTGCTTTATGGGTATGCATTTTTTTTAACATGGCTAAGAGTATTAATTGAACATGGCTGAACAGTTTCAAAACATTCGTTTGCAAATATTAGCAGATGGTTGTTGTAAATTTTGGGATATTTGGGAGAAATGTGTTTTTTTTTTGTTTTTTTTTTTTACTTGATTTGGAGTTTATTTGTAACTGACTGAAGTTCAGAGACTTAATTTATATATATTGACAGTGACTGAGAGACTTAATCTATGTTATGAAATTAGAAGTGTGCCTGTATAATAATATTTTTGATGCATCAAGCAAATGGACACTAAAGTAATAATACAGTACATGATATAGTACAAATCTAATCAAATATTTCATTGAAATTTTACTTTTTAAAGAGATTTTCAGGAGAGTTATTTTAATAGGATTGTTTGGGAAAGTTTTTTCACCCAGTTATTTCAGTTTGGACTTTTTCCATAACTGACTGATGTGTTGTATATAGGAATATATGGCTTTCAAATGCATATACTGTAAGTGTGAGAGGTTTGTGTGTTATGACATTAGATGTCATGTCTATACTGAACAAATAGTGATTGACTAAGCGTAAAGAGGTTGACTGGGTAAGTACATCCCATGGAAACAAAAATTAGATTTTTAAATCATTTATTTAACAACAATATCAGTAAATAGAACATACTTCTGATAATATGCTTATCATCATCATCATCTTGAAAAGTCCACTTCCAGTTTAACTTCAGCTTTTGGATAACTGGCCTCACATTATCTCCAAGCCGTCTTTAAAATTATTCAGGATTCATAGTTGAATCAATAAGGCCACACTCCTTAGTCCGTGAAGCAGTGTAACGACCCCAAACCATGACAATTCCACCACAACACTTCATATTTGGTATGAGGTTTTACTCCTGAAAAATGTGTACTGTGACTGTGGCCAAACAATTCTATTTCTGTACACATTTGTCCAGTCTCTTTCTGATTGCATGCTTTTGCACTTTTATGGCAGTAGTTGCAACAGTTACTTACAGATCATGTGATGACAGTTTGGAGTCCTTGGGGACTTCTCTTTCGGTCTGCTCTCGGGTTTAATTTTCCAGGGTAAGCCAGCCCTGGAAAATTGGCACTAACTCATTCACTCACTCATTTGCTGAACTGCTTAATCCTACTAGGGTCACGGGGAGGCTGGAGCCTATGTCAGCCAACACAGGGCGAAGGTGTGGTGTGCCATGAACAGCTTGCCAGATCATCACAGTGTTAACATGCAACCATTCACACTTACATACACACCTACAGGCAATCTGAAACAGAGAGTTGTCCTAATGTACAGGTCTTTGACTGTAGGATGAAACCGGAGTACCCAGAGGAAACCCACGTAAGCACGGGTATAACATGCAAGCGCCAAACAGAAACGCAAAATTATCTCAAATAAATTTGAAGTCTTTTTAAATCCCTTTCCTAACTAAGAGGCACCAATAACTGTTTTGAAAGCATTTGTGAGATCTTTAGATCTTTAAACAAACCCCACAAACCTAAAAAGCACAGAGAACATCAGACTCTAGAGGTCAATTTTAAATGGGACAGATTGGTCATAATCAGTGACACCTGATTCTAATTTTATGGACTTAAAGCATGAGTGTCAAACTCATTTTCACTGAGGGCCACATCACTAAATTTAAACATGATTTAGAACATCTATTCCAAAAGGGCTTAACAGTGACAACCTAGCATGAAATCTTTCTTGAGTCATGAATGACTAGCTTTTTACTTGAAATAGGTTGCCACCACCTAGTGGAAGGATTATGAATTAGGTTTCACAGTAATGGTTGATGTAAAGAATATACGATAATGATATTTTCTGAAAGCTTTTGTGGGCTACATAAAATGAGGCAGCAGGCCGGATTTGGCCCATGGGCCGGAGTTTGACACCTATGACTTAAAGGATAAATAATAAGGATGATAAATGTAATTGTGTACTTACTTTATCTTATTTATTATGAAAATTACTACAAGACAGCATTGTTGGAATTTTTAACCTTTATCTGTAGGTACTGTTTCAAAGAGGTGAAAATGTTTGCTCTCATTTTCTCATTTGATTTTGATTTGATTTTAATATTGATATACTTTAATAATCCCGCAAGGGAAATCATTGCGTCTGCATGTTGAAATTATTACATTTTTCCATGGGATGTACTTATGTTTTCATATGACTTTAGAACATATTAAAAAGTAGCATGATCACCTGATTCATTGTTATAGCAGACATTCCAGTCTTATCTCCATAAGACTCCCAACAATTTATGTTAAATAGAATTGTAAATAATAATTTTAAACACAAGGCATATAATTTTTACTTCATGTCTGGTGTTTTTGAAGGACCACACAGTTGCATTTATTGCAATTGGCATTATTCTTTTTCTGCACAAAGTACAATTTAGCATGAGTGAATATTGTAAAAAAATAAGTGCCAACTCCAGATAGAGAACAAAGTGCTTTTAATAGTCAGCATAAGGAAAAACTTTTGTTCTGTTGTGTTGTGCAGATAGCGCTACAAAACCTCAGTACATGTACAAGTAAAATTTTGAAACTAAATTTTATTCTAAACATTAGTGGCTTGATTTCCCATTCACACTTTGTCATGTTTTTATATGGATCAAATGTAAGCACTTTTGATTTGCATGCTGTTTTCGCCTTTTCTACGTGCTCCCTGAAATTAAGATTGAAATACAGGCAGGTCCATGAATGTGGGAAGCATGTCTTTAAAACAGAAGTTGATTGGTTCACACCTTTGTGTATTTTGGCTGACTGAAAAGCATATAACATGGACTTCCCCATTTACCATGTGGGAGTTAGATGTCATTGAAATGCATTCAAAACATAAAATGGACTCATGAAAAAAAATGGAAGACCCATGTGCCAGCATGGATATAATCGTTAAAAATGTATGACCAATAAAAAATTAAATACGGACTACCAACGCATGCATTATTGCATCTATGTTTAAATACCTGTTTGATATGCAGAGATTCATTAATAAAAATTTACTTTAATGAGGAAAACAGGTTATTAGTATCTGAGATCTGGATTAGGATCTGATATAGGTATCTGAGTCCACTTAGGTTGAATGTGTATTGAATGTGTATTATTTAAAATGTTGGTGTACTGTTTATCACAAAGATTTAACCATACGAGGTCAGAATACTCCTACAGCAATTTATGATTAGCACACAAATGCAGAAGAGGATTAAAGCCTAATCAAGCCAAAATACATTTGGGTCTATTTATACTTATCTGATATTTTCTGTTTCTCATTGAGCTAATTATTTACCAGATTTGCTCACGTCAACATGCAATGTAAAATCTTTGTTTTTTTTTTTAACGATGTCATATAGGGATACAAGGAATGTCAATGTAGTTTAAAAACTAATGATGCAAATTCAGCTATTGGTGCATGTATAGTATTATTAAAAGTAGGCCAAAAGCCAGCTTAAAATGCCATATGGTGTTTTACCATGTCGTTGGGCAACTTAAGCTCACGGGAGAATTGAAACACAATGGGTGCAAGATGTCTTTGAAAGGCTTTAGAAATATTTTAGACATGCACTACAACTAAAATATAAGCAAGCAGTGAATTTTTTAATTTTTTTGGTTGAAATGTCCCTAAATTCCCCTTCGCTGTTTCCCCATCTCTTTAATACTTATCTGATGACTCATAACAGATGCTGCTCACCACTAAACTGTCAGCCACTCCCCATCCCACTGTTATTTAATGATGTACTTTATAATTCAGTCAGTATGTGACATTTATGCCATTTCCATTTATATTCTCTCACAGTAAAGTGTAATGTGGAGAAAAACACACTTAAATTCATGACAGTCTCTTACATTGATGATTTTTACTCATTAATAAACAACATAATGGTTGTGTTGACATCATTTCACAGAAGAGCAAAATGGTATCGACCTTCAGGCATTATTATGTAAATTAGTTTTTTACTGCAAAAGAAACAACTCAAAGTAAATAAAACTTGCTAATATTTAGGCAAACAAGTCACATTTTGTCTCTTCTAGGAATCTTGTTTCTAGTATGATTTCATGTAGAATTTCATTTCCAGTCAGGTAGTGCATGTTTTACACAACAAATCTGAGGTTATATGTACCATAAAAAATGTAAATACTGCTATTTTTGTGGTTTGTAAATAAAAATATGCCATGTTCAGAATAACATGAAATATATTACTGTGAATGACAATCCTGCATAGTGCAAGTATATTTCCAGGCACAATACAAGGACTGGCATTAAAGAGACTCTTATTTTTCTAGATACATAAAAGTAAATAATTAAGAATCCTAGTGATTGTTGAACTAAAACTTATTTTGTTTGGTTAAAAAAGAGGGGATATATCTGAAAATATAACTG
>JAOUQZ010000034.1:6755812-6768093 GCA_028564935.1 Neosilurus hyrtlii
TTCAAGTATTCTCCCTAACGATGTTAACGTTTCTCCTATTCTGTGTAGTAGAAGGCTGGGAGGATCACAACTGTGAAAATACAATGACCAGCTTGATTTTCCTCATTCTGGTCAGTTTGTGATTGTGTAACTGAATGTACCTGCTCAATTAAATGTCTTTTTTGTGCTGTCATATGATACAAAGAAGTGCTATAAGGATGTCTTGAATACACCCATCCCATTCATACTGGGTTGGCTTTTTGTCTCTTATTGATGGCATTATTGTTGTTATTTGTATTTTATGAATTAAGTGCCCTAGTTCTGTATCCATGTATTTTGTGCCAGCATGCTTACAAAGCAAATCTGAGTCCAACATTTTCTTTGTAAACTGAAATATGTTCTTGCTTATTCCCTATGGCTATGTATTTTTGGGCTGATGCCTCATTATGGTTTTAAATAAAACTGATGACAAACTTTTCATGGCTTTTTTTGTTATTTTCAGTAAGATAACAGTTTTAAGTTCACAGCTCCACAAAGTTGCGGTTGCCTGTTGACTTCTTCCCTTTTCTGTTTTTCTTTATAAACCATTTTTACAGTTTTCTTCTTTATTTTCCTTTAGTAGTATTTATAAAATGTATTATTTTGGGAGTACAGTAATTACATATGTTAATTATTTAATGTTTCTTTCTTTCTTTCTTTTTTTTAATACAATTTTAATCCAGCTAGGGAAATTAAGTTTCTGCATTTTATTAACTCTCCGAAGAAATTGTTGAGTTAGTAATAGGATTAAGTTTCATGATATTAAACTTAAAGGTCAGATATACCCACTTTCAGACCTTTATTTTATTTTGGATGCCTGTGGAGAACCAACGTACGATTCATAATTATTCAGTTTTTAACAAAGCTGCCCCCCCAACTCCCACTGAAATGCTGATTTTTGAGTGTACCGCACTGGATGGCCTGTTTGGCTTCGTCCTCCCATTTATGGTCTTTCCATTCCTACTCGGCTCTTACCGGTCACTTTTTAACAAGTGAAAGCTCCGCGCTCAGTGTGCTGGAAGGCAGACCAGGATAGGCAGTGATACCGCAGTGGTGCAGTTGGGGAAAGCCATCTAATCAGAAGGTCTAACATGCCGTGACACACAAGTGAAAAAGTGGCTGAAAACCATGTATCACAGCCCAGAGGGAAAGCTTAAACCTTGTTATTTGACACTCTGGTGCTCTCTAACAATGTAACGCCATTTATTGGTAAAAACAAGTGGAAAAAGCATCATATCTTCCCTTTAATAGATCCTTCTTTCTTTCTTCTTTCTTTACCATGTTTAATGAACTGACTATCCTTAATAAAGTTTCGGTAAGCATTCTTATTTTTTCAATGTGCCTGATATGGTTCTTGTTTCTCAGCTGCACTAACTGGAGCCATCTAACTGCAATTGGAATGAATTGAAATAAGTTATTAAACTCAAACTAAATATAAATTAAATTATATCAGTATGTATACCATAAACCAGT
Organism: Neosilurus hyrtlii; assembly: GCA_028564935.1. Lineage (NCBI taxonomy): Eukaryota > Metazoa > Chordata > Actinopteri > Siluriformes > Plotosidae > Neosilurus > Neosilurus hyrtlii. Next base: position 6,757,304 of record JAOUQZ010000034.1, read on the forward strand.
GCTGCCTAATCCTAGGTAAAAGAGGACCCACATTCAAAACCAATGTCTACTGGTTATTATATAAATTATATTATTATATAAATATTTCAAATTTATAGTGTAATGTCTAATTATTATAACAATATTTTGCTTCACCTTGGTCAAATATCCCTTCATCTGAGTCATAGCCTTAAAGGTGTTCATGTATACATAAAAGGATATGAAGAAAACAGGGGGGGTAGTTGTAAAATACAATTTATTTGTAAAAATCATTTTTATTCAATTAATATGAATGATGTTTGTTATTACTATTACATGTTTTATAAATAACAGTTTTTATTATAACAAAACTATCAATGATATAAATAAATTTTTGATCAATTTTAGAAAAAATTGAGCAAATCAATTATTCAAGAACTTTCAGGAAAATGTATGATAACCTAAAAAAAACAACATATTTCTTAACAGAACAACTTACAGAAGTCAGCTACCTTATCAGTGAGTATTTGGATTATACAATTTTTGTTCACCATAACAAATCCAGTAGAGGAAAGAGAATGTCCTTTTTCTGAGAGGTATGAAAACATTTATTTTAAATTCACACATCTCACCTCTATGTGTAACGATTGTCCTGGCTTTGTAACACCAAACAACATTCAAAGTTTTATTATTAACGGCATTAGATGCATGTTTACATATTTAGATACATATTTAGATGTATGTTGAATTTTCTATTATCATGAATGGCACAGTGGACACAGGCATTTTACAATATTCATTATTCAGTTCTTTCATTAATTGCATGTAGCCACTTAGAAATAAGCTAAGATAAGGAAATATTTAAAAAAAATTTAGCTGGAACTTCTTGCAGTTGACATATCCTGATATTTATAGGAAATAGCTGTATAGCTTTTTGTTTCTTTTTTCTTTTTATTATTATTATTATTATTATTATTATTATTATTATTATTATTATTATTATTATTATTATTATTACATGTTCTTCCTGTGCTTGCATTTGTTACAAATTTGTATATAGTCCGAAGACATACACATTAGGCTAACTGGCTGTTCCAAATTGCCCATTGGTGTGAGTGTGAATGGTTGTATGTGTTTCTGTGTTGGCCATGTGATGACCTGGCGAACTGTTCAGGGTGTAGCCAGCCTTCGCCCAGTGTTGGCCAAGATAGACTCCAACCTCCCTGTGACCCTATTAGGATTAAGCGGTTCGGTGAATGAATGAATGCATTGGTATTATTATTATTGTTATTATTATTATATTTAACCAATGTCACAATTTTATAGTTTACACAAATGTAGCCTTTTTACATTAATATACATGGATCTGTTTGATTTGTTCAATGTATTGCATGGAGAAAAAGAATTAAGAATAAAGATTATGGATTAATGTTGATTTAATACCACTGCCTATTTACTAATCGTTGTTTCATTTAGATTTTTTTTTTTTGTGATTTCCTTTATAAATCACTCTAAATCTCTGTGCGGAACTGTAAAGTTGTGTTCTTCATCTTCTGCTTGTAGTGTCTATCAAACTGTTCATTCTGAGCCACAGTGAAGTGATTCTTCCAGTCGCTGACTTTACCTGAAAATGTGTTGAGATAATGTTGGGAAAGGTATGCGCACTAATAATGTTACACAACTTTTTGAAGACTTACCTTTACGTAGGAACTGAGAGACACTGAAGTCTAGAGTTAAATCATCAGTTTGATTAGTCATAGGATTCACCTTCATGACATCAAACTGAACACATTCTAAAATCTTCTTCTTCTCCTCTTCTGATGTGGATAAACCAAGAAAGGAGCAAAGATTTTTGATTTCACGTCCAGTGTCCTGAAGGATAAGCACAGTAAAAGCAGATAATAAATACACTTCCCCTAAAAAAAGACGTGCACGTTGTTATCATTCTGTTGGGCTAGCTTTAGCCTTGATAACAGCACATAATCATCATGGCATTTCTGCTTTCAGTTGGTCAGGTCAAGGTTCAGCAACATTATGTGGCAATAAAATGAAGTTGGTTGATGACCTGAATGTACTGAATGACCAGGTTATCACATCAGTGTATTTTTTTTCCCTTGATGCCACATATATAAAATTGGGGCTTGAATAGTGAAAGAGTGGTTCAGGGATTATGATGAATCATTTTCACACTCGAAATGGAACCCTAGTTCTGACCTTAACCCTACTGAAAGTTTTTGGGATGTGCTGGAGAAGACTTTATGGAGTGGTTTAATTTTCCTGTCACCAATTCAAGATGTCTGAGAAAAATGAACCCAACACTGGATGGAAATAAATGTTGTGATGTTGCTTGAATTTTTTGACACAATGCCTTGGTGATTACACGTTGTAATGAAGGCTAAATGAACATCGATCCAACAAAATATTAGAGTGCATGACTATTGTTGGCATTCTGTCTCCAACCACGTCAGTTAAAAACAGCATGCAAAATATAAGCATTGAATTGTTAAAGAAATCACACTCTTTTTATTATTTAATCACACTTTTTATTATTTCTAAGGGGACATTATTACATCACACATTTTTAAAATGAACGTATATGAGAGTAGAGGGACTGACATTTGCAAGAAACTGTGGGTTTTATTATCAATAGCACATGTAAGTAAGCCTTCTCAGTCCTGGGCATGAATCCTATTGGGTTATTCAAATAGCAGTTTGCTGATTTTCTCACATTTGTTTTCTCTAACTTATTAGTAAATTAGCATTTTAATTTTTTTTGTCCCCCCTTCCTTAGTTCTAGTGTCTAGTGTATTAGGTTTTGATAGATGCCTTCCCAGGTAATGTTTCTGCCTCTGTTTGGATCCCTATCAAATAAAATCTGAAAATAGATTCTTGGATCATTCACATAACATTTAATATAACACACACAATATAATACAGCAAATCATAGCAACTGTCACCTCACAGCAAGCAGATTCAGGGTTAAAACCTGCCAGTTAACTGGGGCCTTTCTGTCTGGAGGTTACATATCCTTTTCATGTTTTCATGGTTTCTTTCTGGGTGCTTTGGTTTTTCCTCCCACAGTCCAAACACATGTTAGATCAACTAGTTACCCGTAGGTGGGAAAGTGAGTGTGAATGGTCAATCTGTCTTTCTGTGTTGGCCATGTGATAGACATCACCCTAGGTGAATGCTTCAAATAAAGTGTCTGTCTTTGTATACTAAAATCTGTACTCAGGATCTCACCTCTACCAGGTCCTCAAAGAACATATAGTGGATTTTGGAGTATGTCTGTTTCTTTTCCCACCATCCACATACATGGTCATACCAGGAGCCGAACACCACTGTCCATACAATATGCATAGAGAATATTAATACACAGTGACAAAGCAGGCTTTTTTTGACCACACACAGGATTTAATACTTTCTCTAAATGCACCACTCTTCAAAACTTTAATAAAATATCTACATAATTTTGTTTGCATTTAGATATAAAATTCTCAAACTGTGTAAGTAACTGAAATGCATTTAGAAAATAAACTCGCCACATACAAGTATTCACTCACTATTTCCATCTTTGAATCTTTGTAAGAAACTGTTCCAGTCTCCTGGCTCGGGTTGTACCTTCTCCATGCGATCAAAGTGGAAATAGGAAACAACATTATCCTTGGCATTGCGAGCAACATAAACAACCTGAAAACAAAAATGCCAGAGTTTGTTTTACTAGATATTTTAGGAGGCTTTTCTTAACTGGATTTATAACCAAGTACATGAACCACTACTGGCCTCTTGTCAGAGATATGTCTCCTTGCTTGTGTTACTTGACCTTAGTGTAGCTCAGGGGTCTCAAACTCATTCCACAAAGGGCCTCTGTGGCTGCAGGCTTTTGTTTCAACTAGCAGCACGCCTGACTTGGCTCATTTAATCAACTGATGTGTCTTCAAACACTTGATTGGTCAATCTATCATAGATTGACCAATCAAGTGTTTGAAGACAGATATAGTAGTTTGTGTATATAGCTTAAATGTTACCAACCACAGTTTTAATACATTACTGAATCTTTATGGGACATTCAGGAGCACAGACTGTAAACTACATATCCACTCAATAAATGCCTCAAAGAATGGGAATGTTTTCAGTATCCTTTCTCAAACCATTCATCACAGTATTATAGCATATCAAGAAGCAGTAAAACTGTAAGGGTGGTGTTATTTTTTCTTAGATCCTTGGTTGTATATCATTACATATTTCCTTTACTTTTTACACATTTATTGGTATGAACATTTCAGAGTTTTGTTAATTAGTACCCTGCAGTTTTGTTCCCAGAAGGACTTGGGTAGAAATTGAACAGGCAAATGAGTTTTGATGATCCGAGGAGAGGTCGGCAGATTGTCTGCCATCTCTGTTCCTGTGGATGTAAAACAAAAACATGGTTTTATCATAAAAAAAAGGCCCCAGTATGCTTTTTTGTCTATAATGATTTTTTTTGCTGTATAGTATAATAAATGATTCATTTACAAATTGGTTTACATTAATGTATATTATTATACAGCTAAATTTTTGAATCTGAGTGGTCAGAAGTTTTTTAATTAAGTGTCCATAACAGCAGCTCTGACAAAAGTAAAAGTTGTAATTAAAATTTATTAATTCAGCATGGGTGGCAGCACAGTGGCATAGTGTTCAGCACATCCGCCTCCACAGCAAGAAGGTCGAGTTCGAGTCCAGGCTCGGTTCGAGTCCAGGGCTCGGGCATTTTTGTGTGGAGTTGGCATGCTCGCCCTGTGTTTGCATGGGTTTCCTCAGCATACACCGGTTTCCTCCCACAATCCAAAAACATGCAAAAACAACCACATTAGGCTAATTGGTTGGCCTAGATTGCCCCTAGGTGTGAATATGAGTGTTCAGGGTTAACTCATTTTCGCCCAATGTCCGCTGAAATAGGCACAGCCTCTTCATGACCCTAAGGATTAAGTGGCTTGGCAAATTAATGAATGAATTATTTAGTATGTATAAATATGTTATCATTTCTCTGTACAGGTCCTAATGGCTGATCCTCCACATGCTGTTATTTAATCTAAGACTTGTAATAAATGGAATTGTAAATGTATAATCATTGACATGGCGAAGCTTAAGCAGACTCTATTGTAGCGTCAATGGTTGGTAGTGGTGAGTAATATTTTTTGGCCACAGGAAAGAGATCTTTGCACCTTTTGGCATGGTGACTTTTTTTCTTGGTCACCTAAAGAGAGATAAAGAGGACATAGGGAGTTCATTTGTGGGCAGCGTGTTGGTGTAATGACTAGCATGCCCACCTCAAGAAGGTGCTTCTGTATGGAGTCACACTCACACCTAGGGGCAATTTGGAGCAAACAATTAGCCTAATGTGCATGTCTTTGAACTATTGAAGGAAACCAGAGTACCTGGAGGAAACCTATATAACAGGTACATGATAATTTTCTTTCTTCTTTTCATTTTTATCAATCCCCACCCACCAGTTATCTCTTCCCTAGTATATGACAGTTACCAGCCAGGGGCTTCCTCAGAGAGGTAATGTGAGCCAACTGCCTTTTTTTTTTTGAGCTGCTACTTATGCTGCCCCTTCCATATGCACAAGCTCACAGATACTCTTTATTTGCTTACCTTAAGGCATAGCCATTTTGGTCTATTTGGCTGTGTTCACATCTGAGATTAACATGCATCCTAGGTAATGTGGTTGTAAGTGGACTGTGCCACAGATCACCATAGCATCTTCAGCACCAGATGATAGGGCAAAACATTTACTGGGGTCATTTTTTTTAACGTTAAAACCCCTTAATTTTGCTGTATAGGTTGGCCCTGCAATGGATTGGTGAGCTGTTTAGGGTGTACCCCTCCTTGGCCATAGTTGGTTTAGATGGGCTCCAGTGTACCCATGACTCTCGTAGGATTAAGTGGTTGACATGTGCAATGAGAAGCTTTATTTTTAACAAAAGTATTTTTTTTTTAGAATTAACTTTACATATAAGATGGCTGTCTTATAAGAGTGAAAATTCTGTAGGGCCTGATATTATTGGAAAGCTATTGATAACTCATCACTGATTTTGTTTTCTATAACTGCACTGCCAAGTATTATTTACTGATCAGATAAACTTATGCAATGACTCTAGTAAAATTGTTAAGATGTCGCTGGAGACATTCAGACCTGTAGGATAGGGTGGGTAGATCAATTCTAAAAACGGCACTCTGCTGTATATTGGCACAGATTTTTCCCTCTCCGGACATTTCTGATAAAAATAAAGTAGGTCAAGAATGTAGCATATCCAAGTGGTGCCTGAAAAAGAGAACAGTTTATCAACTCAAATTCCCCCAAAAAAACCATACAAATTGGAACAAGTGAACCATATCCAGTAGCATGCAAAACTCTTAAGCCACTTGCAAAGAAATGCAGTCAAAATAATGAAATTAAATAATTCTATATTTAAAAATAGCCGGACTATAGAACGTCGTAACCCCTCAGCCAGGATGCCTCAAGCACATGGAAGACAAAAGCCAACCCCCATGCAAACAGTTTCGGACAATCATTTTATTAGCCACCCTATGCACAGGTTTAGGTCATAGGGAGTGCATATGCAAAATTTCAGAAAGCTATCATGTATATGATCCGAGCATTGGCTCAGACAAACTTTATATGTTCAAGGTCATTGTACCAAGATCAAATGTCACATATGCAAATTAGCTATCCTATACACAGGATTAGGTCATAGGGAGTGCCTATGCAAAAGTTCAGAAAGCTATCATGTATATGATCCGAGCATTGGCTCAGACAAACTTTATATGTTCAAGGTCATTGTACCAAGATCAAATGTCACATATGCAAATTAGCTATCCTATACACAGGATTAGGTCATAGGGAGTGCCTATGCAAAAGTTCAGAAAGCAGGCCTGTGCATGAGCTGAGAAATGGCAAGGAAAAAGTTTATATGTTCAAGGTCACTGTGACAAAGTCAAAAGTCATATATGCAAATTAGCTACCCCACACACAGCTTTAGAACATAGGGAGTGCCTATGCAAAAGTTCAGAAAGCTATCACGCATATGTGCCAAGCAATGGCTAGACAAAACTTATATGTTTAAAGACACTGTGCCAAGATCAAAGGTCACATATTCAAACATCACATATGCAAATTAGCTACCCCATGCACAGGTTTAGGTCACAGGAACACAGGAAGTGGCTCTGCAAAATTTCAGACAGATGGCATGTGCATGAGCCAAGCAATGGCCGGGGCAAACTTATTGTCCTGCCGCCCACCTACCCACCCACCAGCCCGCCTAGCCACCAGGCCAACGTCAATACCCCGCCAGCCACAATGGCTGAGGGGTAAAATACTATAAAGAACAGGGGTGGCATGGTGGCGTAGTGGCGTAGTTACAGCCAGAAGATCCTGGGTTAAAATCCTGGCATGGACGAGGGCGTTTCTATGTGGATTTTGCATATTCTCCCCATGCTTGCTCCAGGTACTCTGGGTTGCTCCCAAAGACAAACTCAGAGTTGGTTGTGATTGGCACCCTTTGATCCTTTATAGGACAAAGCGGTTCAGAAAATTAATGCATACATTTCTATTGTGGGCATAGTTTCAGTCCTGTTTATGCCTTGGGTGGCACAGTGATGTAGTGGTTATCACATCTGCCTCACAGAAAGAAGGTCCTGGGTTTGAGTCCCGGGCTTGGTATTTCTGTATGGAGTTTGCATATTCTCCCCATTCTTGGGTGGATTCCCTCTGGGTGCTCCAATTTCCTCTCACCATCCAGAGATATGAACCCCTCGGTGTAGATGTGAGTGTGAGTGGTTTTGTGTGTTGTCCTTGGGATGGACTGGGTAGCTGTTCAGGGGTCTGCGACCCTAATGGTAGGATTAAGCGTTTCAGCAATTGAATGAGTGAGTAAGTATAAAGAGCAGTAAACAGTGGTAAATAAATCAATAAAAAACCCAAAACAAAGTCAATGTTTACTTTGATGACAATTAAAAAATAAAAGCATTAATAAACATTTGGCTGTATATTTTACTGAGCATCTTGCAGAACCAGCCACCACTCTTCAATAGATTTTGACTATTACACTTCTTTTTTTATTTTTGCACCAACAGCCTTTTGCTTTTGTCTTTACTGACAGACAGGCATTTCTTTCTTTCTTTCTTTCTTTATTTTTATGCTGGAAAACCAATGTTCAGGAATCTAAAATGTTCTGTACTGACTTGATAATCTAGAAATTATTTAATAAAAATCTATAACAAACTTTATCCTTACAAGGAAAAAGTGGCTCAAGACCTTTGCACAGTACAGAATATGCATTACCTGCTTTGGGGTAAGTTGCAACAACAATATCCTCTGGTTTAGCTTTAAAGTTCTGGACTTTGTCCCAGTTGTCTGTAAAAAAACTTGTCATAGACACTCCATGGAAGTCAAAAAGCTTTGGACGTGACAAATCCATCTGGGAGAGACAGAACTCATTGGACTGTACAGTAGATATTTGTTGAGGGCTTGTACTAACTTGCTCAGGAATATACTGGTACTGTGTATAATTTTTCGTTTAGGATTAACAAATCCAAATATGGACATGAATATTTGTCTAAATTACTTAACATCATATTAAATATATAAATAATATGAATCACTGTTTAAATGTATTCAATGACTTGCAATATAATGCCCTTGATATATATACATAAGCATTTAACAGTAATAAACCATATCACAAAACAGAGCAGTCCACTACTTAATCCATTAAACACATGCAACTAATATACACATGTACTTTTCATGCTCAACTATACCAAGTTAGTCAAACATGTAAACAGTTCAACTTACTTTTTTAATGGGTTACGTGGCAGCCTTCTCCAACAGCTACTTTTGACAGATTTACTTTCCTCCAGAACTTGTTTACTTTGTCTCCACCCTCTCTTTCTATTATTGCATAATCACTGGGTTAGTGTGTGTCAATTTTACCCTTTAATCTCCAGTGAGGCTCGGGATAGTCTATACAGATGACATGTATAGTATTTTCAAAAATATTTAATTTGTAGGATAGATTCAAGATTCAATAACCTTTTTTATTTGTCACATGCACAGTTATACACATCCAACTTGCAGTGAAATGTTGTATATTTGTATATCAGACTGTGTGTATATTTAACAAAAAGTAGAAAGGAAATAAAGCTAGAGTAACCAAAAATATACAGAAAAAAATACAAACTCTATAATTCTAACAATATATACTAAAAAATACAAACAACGTAAATCTAACCAGTAAACAGTATATAAGTAACAAACAGCAGCAGCAGCAAGTGACAGTTGCAATATATAAAATGGTTATGTGCAATCATGATACTGAAATGACAATGTGAAATATGCAACGGAAGTGACTATAGCATGAGACATTGTAGTGTAAATTGTGCAGAGTTAGTAGCCTTATACTCTGCAGGTAAAAGCTCCACCTGAGTCTCTTGGTCCTTGGTGTCAGACTGCTGAACCGTTTGCCAAAGTTCAGCAGCTAAAACAGACAGTAACTGGGGTGGGAAATATCCCTGATGATCTTGATGGCTCTGCTCTGCCAGCACCTGGTGTAGATATCCTGCAGCGAGGGCAGATCAGATCCAGTGCAGTGCTCGGCTGCCTTGATCACTCTCTGCAGGGCTTTGTGGTCTTGTACGGTGCTGTTGCCAAACCAAGCTGTGATGCTCATGGTCATAATGCTCTTGACCACAGCCGTATAGAAGGTTTTGAGGATCTCAGAAGAGCTGCCTCAGGTGGTACAGCCGCTGTCTTGCCTTCGTGACATGAGCGTGGATATGGAAGGACAAGGTAAGACTGCCAATGAGATGAGCCTCGAGGTATTTAATGCTGTTCACTTTCTCCGCTGGAGCACCACCAATGCAGAGAGGAGAGTGGGACCACTGCTGCTTCCTGCTGAAGTCCACCATCATCTCCTTGGTTTTGCTGGCATTCAGCTGGAGGTGGTTACATAACATATCTTTCCAGGGTGGTTACATAACATATCTTATCATTGTTGGAGATGAGGCCGAGCACTACTACAAACTACAAACTTGATGATGGAGTTGGAGCTGGGAATGAACATGCAGTTGGAGGTGTAGAGTGTACAGCATGGGGTGCAACCCACATCCTTGTGGTACTGCAGTGCTGAGGGTGATGGTGCTGGACACCCAACGGCCCAACCTAACCACTTGGGGCCTGCCCATGAGAAAGTCCAGCACCCATCCACACAGCTGGATGTTCAGTCCCAAGTCCCTCAGCTTGGTGAACCACTTGGTCTGAGTGGAATCAGTGTTGAAAGCTGAATTGTAATCAATGAACAGCAGTCTCACATTGTTCCCATTCTTACTGTCCATGTGTGTGAGGGTGGTGTATAGGATGGGGGAGATGGCATCCTACGTCGATCTGTTTGGATGGTAGGTGAACTGCAGCGGGTTGATGGAGCTGGAGGAGCAGATGGAGTTCTTTACAAGCCTCTCGAACACCTTCATGACCACAGAGCAGTAGTCATTCAGGCTGGAGGGCTTGTTGTGCTTCGTACCGGGACAGTGGTGGATCTCATGAGGCATGCAGGCACATATGTATGTAAGTTTCAGTTTCAAGTTTATTTGTCATATACAGGTAACAATGAAACATCACTACCGGCAATGAAATTCTTGGACTCAGAGCCTCCTCAAAATTGCACTTAAGAACAAATATTGCACATAAATTTAGCACTGAGATAAAATACAAGTAAGAAAAAACTATATAAGTGAAAGGAGTCAAAATTATTTTTATATTATTATATATAAAAGGAATGTGACATACACAT
>JAOUQZ010000034.1:6773220-6785851 GCA_028564935.1 Neosilurus hyrtlii
TGAGCCTGGTTCCTCTCAAGGTTTCTTCCTTGTGTCAACTGAGGGAGTTTTTCCTTGCCACTGTCGCCGTGGGCTTGTTCATTAGGGATGTGTAAGGGTTGGTTGTAGAAAAATTTTTAGATTCCTCCCTAATTTAATTTTACTATGCAAAACCGCTTTGTGACAATGTCAATTGTAAAAAGTGCTATACAAATAAAACTGAATTGAATAGAATTGAATTGAAAATGCTACTGCTGGGCTCAGCGTGTTTGGTCAAAACTTGGTTTTGGGGATCTGGCTAACTTTGACAGGGCATAAATAAGAATATACATATAAATAACATGATGCATTAATTGACAAATTTGATTATGTAAGCCTGAAATGTGCTTCTATTCGACAGACCACCAGCCACCACTGCTACTCACACACTGTATGTATAGTTGGCATTCTAATTCATTTCAAAAGAGTTAAGTGATTTTGAGGTAAGGATTTTTTGGCGGCCACTTGAATGCTCACACACCAACTTTGGTGAACCATGTCTTTATGTAGATTTCTTCATACTCAGAGGCACTCTAATGCTGGGGCTTGGCGATATTAATACCACAGTTTGCATAGACATTCTAAACAATTGCGTGTTCCCAGCTTTGCGGTATGGGTGCTATGGTCAGGTGTTCACATTCGTTTGATCACGTATTACTTTCTAATATGTAAGTAGCAACTTTTTTGCTTTTTACTTGAGTACATTTTTTGACTGAATACTTCCACTTTTAATTGAGCAAGACACATCATTACACCTTTTCAATCCCATTGATAATGTGTCATACTAAGCCTTTCCCCTCCAGTGATCTCATTAGCTACAATATCTGTGTTACTCACTCTTTCCATTCATGAACATCTGCAGATAGTTTTTCCAGTCTCCTGGATGAGGTTGTATATGATTCATGCAGTCAAAGTGGAAATAAGACACAGCATTGTCTTTGGCATTACGAGCTACATAAACAACCTGGACACACAAACACAATAACATTGACAACCTGAAAGACTATAGACAGAGATGCATATATATTTCCTGACTGTTAAATAGAACAGCATGTTGGTATAGTGGTTAGCACTTCTACCTGATGGTAAGAAAGCTCTGTGGATTCTGGCACCGCAGGTAATTTAATGGATTTGTCTCATGCACAGTCTCTTGGTCTGCCTCTTGATTCTCCACCATCAGTGACAGCTCTTGATGGGAAGGGCATGTCTCTAAGGTAACTTAACCACTACTTATCTCTAGAAATAGTCATCATGAGAAACTTTCCTTTCATCTGATTCATTCCCCTGAGTTTCCAATAGTGCTGGGTTTTCCCTGGCTCTCTTGACATAACCCTCATGTAGACTGGGAATCTGGAACTATTCTGGAGTGGGGAACATCATGCCAGTCAGCTTGCCTTCTTCCAGGATCCGGAGGGGCAATGAGTGGAAAACTGCATTCACCACTACCAATGGTCACTATAAGTACCAGGTGATGCCCTTTGGGTTGACCAATGCTTCAGCAGTATTCCAATCCCTGATCAATGAGGTACTCTGGGATATGTTAAACAAATTTATGTTTGTGTACCTGTACCACCCTACAGAGTGGTCTTCGGTGGCGTATGTCATCATACTCCTTATAGACAGGGCTCCGCCATGTGTTATACCTCTCCATGAAAAGAACAGTCCCATTTGCCAGTCCTTTCATCTGTTCTCCAGGAAGATGAGGTGCATCTTCAATCAATCAGCCAGTGGGAGTGAGGCTGCCAACCAACTACCTCATCTCCGCCAAGGATCTCAAAGCACAGCTGATTATGCCATTTGATTCCAAACCTTCACTCTGGAGAGTGGCTGGAATCAGGAGGGCCAAAATACAGTTTTTTTTACAATCGATTTCTGAATACATTAAGGACCAATTGGCTGGCTGGCATCAAGCTGAGGATGTCAAATCCTTGATTACTCAAGTGATTTGTTTGTGATAACCAGTTGCAGGAACGCAGCTTGGAGCATCTGTTTAGGAATAACCCCTATTGCTAATCTGTGGAGAACACAAGTCCTTTTTCACAGCTCCAGTTAACTGAGGCTTTTGTGGATTCTGGCACCACAGGTAATCCATTAAATTACCTGCAGTGCCAGAATCCACAAAAGCCTGACGGCAGTGCTCCTGCTGCCCACTGGATATGACCACCAAAACAAAGAGATCTGCAGTAGGCAGATCATGGGAGAAAGGCCTCCCCGTCACAGCCCTCCTGAAGCTGAATGGGGCCTGTCTATCCTGCTAATTCAGGGCATGTGTCTCTGAAGTGTTCTTGTTGCCACAGTAGAGGCAACACTGTTCTCGCATATGGTGACTCCTTTCAGCTCTAGTCAACCATCTACCTCCCAACTGCATAGTGGTATTCCAATCCCTGATCAATGAGGTACTCTGGGATATGTTAAACAAATTTGTGATCATGTACCTGGATGATATTCTTTTTTTTTTTTTTATTCCTCCTTAAGCATGTCCAGTATGTTCGAGATGTTTTGAAGGTTCTACTCAGAAACGATCTGTTTGTTAAACTTGAGAAATGTCAAGTCAAGTCAAGTCAGTTTTATTTGTATAGCGCTTTTTACAATTGACATTGTCACAAAGCAGCTTTACATAGCAACATATAAGAAATGTAACTTCTATGTCTCTGAAGTGTCCTTTTTAGGATTTGGAATCAAGACAGGCAGTGTTCACATGGACCACCTCTATTAAAGAGACTCAAAGGTTTCTTGGTTTTGCCAACTTTTACTGTAGGTTTATCTGGGGCTTCAGTACTGTGGCTGCCCCCATATCGGCCATAACTAGTAAATATGATGCCCATTTTACTAGGAGTTCTAAGGCATATATGGCATTTAAAGTTCTTAAGGACTGCTGTACTTCTGCTTCTATCCTGAGGCTTCCTGATCCAGCCCACCTGTTTGTGGCGGAGGTTGATGCTTCAGATGTTGGAGTGAGAGCGGTACTCTCTCAGGGAATGAAAGATGGGAAACTTCGCCCGTGCACCTTTCTTTCTCGGAAGCTGTATTTTGGCTGAAAGGAACTACAGCATTGGAGATTGTGAATTGCTTGCTGTTAAATTGGCCATTGAGGAATGGCATCATTGGTTGGAGGGAGCCAACCTCTTTTAGTCTGGACAGCTCACAAAAACCTAGAGTACATTCATCAGGCAAAATGGCTTAATTCCTGACAGGCACGGTGGGCACCTTTTTTTGATAGATTTAACTTTGTCCTTTCTTATTGTCCAGGAACAAAGAATCTGAATCCTGATGCTCTATCCCATTAGTTTCAACGAGCCATGGCTGACAGGGGTCGTGAGACAATCATCTCTATCTCAAGGATTTTCAGATTTTTTTTTTGTGTGCTGTGAAAGGAAGTTTAATTTTCTGGATTTTTCCTGTGGATTTTTGGACTGCCTGATTCATTTTCTGTTTTCCCAGACAATAAAAATTTTCAACTTTATTAATGCGCTTCTGCAAGTGTGTGGCTTACTTGATATTCACTTTTCTCTCAATCAGAATCAGAATATCATGGCAGGCCCAGTGTTGGGTGGGATAGGCTAAAGCCTCCCCCTGACCCTAATAGTAGTAAGCAGTATGGCAAGTGAGCTGGGTGATTGTTAAATATATTTTAGTTGATTTAGTTGATTTTCAAAATTTAGTTTAGTTTTGGATTTGTTTTAAAACCTTTAGCACATGGAGTCAGTTTCTGTTGTTACATAAGACCTATGTTTAACAATAAAAAATACCATACAATTCAAAGATTATTACTGTATAAGGTTCTAAATACTGTACCTTGCAATTCTGTTCCCAGAAAGACTTGGGCACCAACTGAACAGGTAGATGAGTTTTGATGAGTCGTGGTGAGGTGGGTAAATTATTTGCTAGTTCAACTCCTTTACAAAGACAAAACACATCATTAAAATGAAGTGTACATAACAGTATATGTACCAATGTTTTATTGCATATACCTGTGAAGATAAGGATAAAAAGAAGCTGAAAATAAAAGTGCTAGTGTTCATTTCAACTGTGAAATATTACGTTCCACAAAACTTAAACATCCTTTGGCCTGAAGGGCCACAAAGATAGCTTATTCACATAGGACAGAGGGATTCCCCAGCATGCAACAGGCTGAGCATTAAAACATTAAAAATGTCTGAGCCATTATCAGCAAAGCTAAGTAACACTGCAAACTGATTTATTTCATGACATAATTTATGTATGGATGTACTGGGGGTACAGTAGCAAAGAATCATATAAAACATTCAACAGATCCTGATTGTAAAGCTAGAAGGAGCTGTATCTTCTCCACAGCCAGTGAAGAGTAGGTCACACACAAGCACTTGCAAGTAGGAGTCATGTAGAATCATGAGCATGGGGGGTTGTGCGATTGAATTGAGATGATCTTGAGGAAACCTGGTAGATTCGTTATGATCGTGCTCATTGTGGCAAAATTTTGGACTGTCAAAAAATTTTGTAGCTATTATTACAATGTATTACGATTTGACACTAATCATGATAGAACATGGGAATCATTGTAAAGTGCAGTAGAGTATAATAGCCCTTAACAGAGCATAACTGACCATGATGCGCCATCATAGATGATCTTGATTAACTTGAAAATACGATTCCTTCGTCTCTTGACTGCACCCTGCCCAATTTATTCCCCAATCTGCTAAAAACCATTTAATAATTTGCATTGCCCAGTTTGAAAAGGCTGTTATTTCACTTTTGCAAGTGTATGAAACTGCGAGAATAGGACCTGAATCCGTCAGTTCATATAATGCATGTTAATGGTAATAATAACGGTATATAGATATTAAACTAACAAATCAGACATATACTTGTAAATGTCTGAACAAAATAAAATTAGACACAACTACACATAATACGAGCTTACATTTACATATCAAACAAGAATCTGCTTGTATATATATGAAAGAAAGGAATACTGCGCCATGTACATTTATGTAAATTAGTTCTGGATTGCTGATGAAAACCCAGGATGACCATGTGACTTTTTGTCCCCTGGTGGAGTTATTACTTGTTTTTTATTCTACATAAAAAAGGTTTAGGAAACAAACATCAACTATGCCTGCAAGCTTTTATTAAATTTAATTTCTTTTGACACCAAAATTCAGCTTATATTAAAAAAAACAAAAGAAAAAAACAAACAAAAGAAAATTACACCAAAATTGCTAAAATTTGTAATAAACACTTACTCACTCATTTGCCGAACCACTTCCTACTAGGGTCATGGTCTCAACTGACACTGGGCGAAGGTGGGGTACATCCTGAACACATCAGTCCATCGTGGGCAACTCACAACCATTCACACTCACCCCTATCGGCATTTTGGAACAGCCAGTTAGCCTAATGTAAATATCTTTGTATTGTGGGAGGAAACTGGAGTACCAGGACGAAACCCATGCAAGCACAGGGAAGAATATGCAAACTCCACACTAAAATGCCTGAGGAAATGCCCAGGAATCGAACTCAAGTGTTAAAATAATTGTTTGCCTAGTTTAAAACAATGTGCATATACAGGAACATGCTGTGTTCAGTCATTTGAGGAGACGATGCAACTCCATGTCACAAATGTGAACAGTAATGCATATTTATCAAACATTATTGATGCTGATTGCTACATAAACATGACATAAACATGCAGCATAAACAGGGCGGTGAGTAGTAACATAGTGGTTAGCACGTCTGCCTCACAGCAAAAAGGTCATGGTTTGCATCCTGGGCTCAGGATTTCTGCATGGAGTTTGCATGTTCTCCCTGTGCTTGCATGGGTTTTCTCTAGGTACACCAGGTTTCCTCTCATACTACAAAGACATGCATGCTACGCTAACTGGCTATTCCAAACTGACCTTATGTGTGAGTGTGTGGTTTTGTGTGAGTGTGTGGTTGTGTGTGTCTGTGTAAGTGTCTGTGTGTGGGTATGTTTGAGTGTATGTGTGTGTATTGCCCTGCCACACTCTGGTGAGCTGTTCCTTTGAACAGTTTCCCCACGACCATAGTAGGATTACATGGTTCAGCAAATGAGTGAGCGTGATAAGTGCTACATAAACATCATTAGTCTTTATTTTACTTTAATGAATTACTTTGAGTTGTTGTTTAGCATTCCTACATTTTCCTGAGAAGCCTCAGGTGCATAGGTGAATATGATGAATAGGATTATATTACATGGTCTATGGTAAATACACATAACCTTAGCAGACATTAACTGACATTGTATAAAAGAAACATCCACTCAAATGAGTGGAGACATAAGTGACTGTCCTCGCCTCCAGTGTCTCAAAAGTGTTGATGTCAAGCTGTATATGAGTAGTAGGAAAAGCTGAGCATGCCCTTATCCCATTCTATGAGCAAGTGGAGCAAAAAGGTGCTGACGCAAAGAGAATGTGCTCACGCAGAGTAAGCTTTGCATACGCAGAGCAAAAAAATAAAAATAAATAAATGTTATTATAACTGTATTAATGTTAATGTTACTTACATCTGCTTATCGGTGGGATGTAATATTTTAGTCGTATTTTCTTATCTTTAAGCCATTCCCCTTTAGTCTTCCCACCATGAATCATGTGTGTTGTACTGGAGTAGACATGGCGACTGACCTGTAGGTATCGTAGGAATTGCAGCCTCAAGAAAAGGCACTCGTTTGTAAATGGGTATCGAGGTTTCCCGCTCTGGTGCTGTATCGCCAAAATAAAGTAGGTCCAAGATGTAGGAAACCCAGGTGGTGCCTTGATGGAAATAAATTGGGAAGTAAGTAAACTTTGGGTCACCAATTTGAGTCAGACATTTACAGTCAGGGTGGGCCTGTGTAAAATATGAGGACAACTCATACACATGCAAACACACAAAGCAAAATGACCTTATTTTATTACTCCATTATAAAGGAGAGTACTTGCCAAATCCCAACAGCATACAGTTTTCCATCCATTGGGAAAGCCTGCTAGACCTTGTTTACAGAATAATCCACTGTGCTTACATGACTGCACCCTGGCCATACCTTGGACAGTCTGACCACCTTTCCATCATTCTCAACATCCTACAGACTCATCCAAAAATTAAACAATTCAGTCCTGGAGGTTGAGAAAACCTGGGCTCAGGGATTCATCTCAATGCTGCAGGACTACTATGAAAACATAAACTGCGATATTTTCACTTGAGCAGCCCCCTATATCAGCACAGAGAATCTGGAGCAGTACACAGCCTCAGTGATTGGCTACAATGGTAAATACATTCAGCATTATAGTGTGTTTTCACGTGCCGTCAACAATCCGGAAGTCGGCCATGTCGGATTGTATTGAGATACTCACAGTCAAAACACACAACACATTTTACTGTGAAGTTTGAAAAAGCAAAATGGCTAACTAGTGCCATGTTCTCGGCTGTCACAATAGAACAGACCCAAAGTTGTGCAAAATCAGGGAGAGCACACAGGGCAATTGTCAAAAGAAATGAGGCGATTATAGATTGCACGCCTCAATCAGAATTTGGATGGGAAAAATCTGGATTACATCCTTTACTCAGCTCATTTTGTAGCTGGTATGTATTTCACTCTGACTACATTTTCACACTGACTACACTACTTCTAATCAATTGTTTGCAATTATGAGAAAGCATAACAATACTAATTAAAAACAATGCATAAAATAGTTGCAGCATGTATGTACTACATACTCTCAATTCTATAGTATGTAATCCACAATTTTTTTAAGAATCAATTTTACCGGTGTTTTTCATTGTATTATCTGTAAATAATTTTTTTTTAATGTGCTTTTATT
Source organism: Neosilurus hyrtlii (assembly GCA_028564935.1). Lineage (NCBI taxonomy): Eukaryota > Metazoa > Chordata > Actinopteri > Siluriformes > Plotosidae > Neosilurus > Neosilurus hyrtlii. Next base: position 6,781,035 of record JAOUQZ010000034.1, read on the forward strand.
AATTTTATAGGCAAAAAAGCAGAGCTCCATGACTAATTACATGCTTGGATTAATATATTACTTAATGGATTTATTTTTATTTTCATTAAACCTATTTAATTCATTAATCTTTATAAATTAAGAACTTTTTTTTACATACTTAGCACTATATAAACTATAGCTGAACTATTTTACATGTATGTAGTACTAAATATGAAATCGTAACCCAGCCACAGAAAAAGTGGTTATAGGCCTCTAAACTTTTATAACTTTTAACGTCTTTGGCTGTATAAGCGCTTTGGGTTAACACCAGGTAGTTCACAATATCGGAATAGCTGACCTGAAAAGATATACATAATTTTATTCAAAGTCCATCTGTTTTGTGTATTGGCTGTAAGATCACAATGAAAAGTTCAGTGACAGGTTTGATAAAGTTTAATATGTTAAACTTATGCCCAGGCAATATTTTGTACTATTTAAAGAACAAAAATATCATATGTTCATGGCTGTGACAAAGGATAAACTTACAGGAGAAAATGTTTCAAGATCTCCATTGAACAAACTGGGATCCATTTCATATGGATCTTCATCCCCAATTAACTTGAGTTTGTTTGCGTAACGTTTATTTTTTTTTGGTGTCCAGTCTTTCTCTGTACAGCTGTTTAGATGTGTGTGAAGTTTTGGAATCAGATGTTAAAAGTTTATTGCCAATTTCTAGTTTTTGTCCCTGATTGCTCATGCATCTTGTTTGTTTTGAGTAAGCTATACCTTCAAGATGGCACCAATTCCAAATCCAAATCAGATTTGCGGGGTTCTTTACAACACACTATAGACTAGACCTGGTAGCCAGCCAGATGCAATGAAATCAGCTGGCTCCTTCATGGAGTGGCAGGCTAGCTGCTTAGCCGGTCATATAGAAGAGATAACGGCTATAAAAAAAACAAGGCTGGCTATCAGAGGTTAAAGTTTAAAACATGTAAAGGATATATAATTTGGATGCATACACAAAATTGTACATACTTTAAAGAATGTAAAAACAAATCCTGTAATGAATTTATGAAATCATGGAGACCTTAATGGAGATTTTTCTGTAATAAAACTTATATGCTTTAAAGTTATTGAAATGTTCAAGCACCAGTCACAGACGTTAATAGTGTTGTTGTTGAAACTCCCAAGGCTCTTCTGTAAGCGAGATTAACTATTTGTTTTTATGCACAAAGATATTGAGGCAAAACAACCCAACCTCTAATGACTAGGCCCTAGAATTGATGTTAGGAAGACTCTGTGCAGTGTCAACCCAGAGAAAGCTGCTGGACTGGGCCAAATACCTGGCAATATGCTCAGAGAATGCACAGACCAACTAGCAGAGGTGCAAATTGACATTTTCAACATATCCTTAAGCACAGTAATGCTCCCTACCTGCCACAAATCCACTAGATTTATCCCACAACCAAAGAAAATTCAGGTGTGCCTTGCACTCTCAACATCATCACTAAGTGCCTTTAGAGGTTGTTATTGTTACTGAGATACTGTTGTGGCAAAAAGTGTCCAGTTCACGACGGAAGATATCCAAATTAATTTTACTGGTGTTAATTTAGCCTTTAGGAAAAGAAAAGCACACAATCATTCATACAGAAGGAATTGTTCAGAGAAAAGACCTCAGACCCCATCTACCAGCTCTGCATTGGTTTATATAGTGCCCATTCCACTCTGATTGGTCCCTCTGGCTCTATTTTTAAGAAATGACAGAATGACATCATATATGTCATCTCTGTTTGGTACATCGAGAAAGTCTGAACTTTACGCCCCTATTTCTTAGTATGGACATATTATTTCTTTGACAAGGTCCTTGTACAGAGTGGAACGACAGAAATAAAACAATCTTACACTCACTTTAATAATTCAATAGTCACATAAATCATCCAAAAATTAAATTGTGCAGTAATTTATACAATTGCTCTTCTATAGGTATAAACATTAACAATATAAATATATATTTAATTAGAGATGAGTTTATTGGACAGTTCTCCATTTCAGGATTACAAATATCTTTAAATAAAGAAATATGATCACTCATTCCAAATATATTACCATTTCTGTATTCATATTCATCTTCATGTTGATGCTGTTAATGATTAATAATTAATTCAAGTGCATGATAGGGAAGTCCAGCAATTTACATAAGATTTATGGAGAACCAATTATATAACATAATGACAGGCAGGCCATAGGCCTTCCTTAGTTCATGGGCCCAAACACACAGCACCCCCAAGTGGTGCCTGATACCCCTGATTTTTTCCTCCACAATACATGAAGATGTGGCGAGCACAGGGCAGTGGTGGCTTAGTGGTTAAGGCAGTGGGTTATTGATCCAAAAGGTCAGCAGTTCAATCCCCATTATCACCACTGTTGGGCCCAGTGCAAGGCCCTTAACCCTCAATTGCTCAGTTGTATAGAAATGATAATTGTTAGTCACTCTGGATAAGAGCATTTGCCAAATTTTGTAAATGTAAATGAAGACTCAAGACAACAGTTATTAATAATAATCAATAATGCTATTTCAGATGCCCTCCACCTCACACTCACTACTGTGGATTTAAAAAGGCTATTGTGCCAGAATGCTTTTCATAGACTTTAGCTCAGTATTCAGTGCACTTATCACACAAAGACTGGGAAGGAAGCTAAGCCTAATGGGCATGAACACCTCCCTCGGTAACTGGATCCTAAACTTTCTTTCCACCCCGCCCACCCCTTTTAAAGACTGTTCACCTTTCTACTACTGCCAGATACTACAACAGGTAGTCTCAAGTTTCTTCCTCATGTCAACTGAGGGAGTTTTTCCGTGCCACTGTCGCCGCGGGCTTGCTCATAAGGGATGTGTAGGGGGTTGTAGAGAAAAATTTTTTAGATTCCTCCCTAATTTAATTTTACTATGTAAAGCTGCTTTGTGACAATGTCAATTGTAAAAAGCTCTATACAAATAAAACTGACTTGACTTGACTTGACATTGAAAATTGGTGCAAAATCACTTTACACCTACCTGTGCATAATTCATTAAACATTGCATTTTGTTTTCAGTGCTTGATTTACATTGTACTGACACTTTAAACTATCACAGGTCACTTTCTATTCCTCATTCCATAATATACATTATCTTTGCACTGCACATTGCACATTTTGCACTACCTCTTTCTCTTTGTGACTTACATTATTTTATGTTTCATGTTTTGAAGTGGGAGATTGTCAGGCAGAAAGGGGCAGCTTCTGCTGGAAAGTGGAACTTGTACTGGTCCGTTGTGGTGAAGAGGGAGCTGAGCTGGAAGGCAAAGCTCTCAATTTACTAGTCGGTTTATGTTCGTACCCTCACCTATGGTCATGTGCTTTGGGTAGTGACTGAAAGAACAGATTTGCGAATACAAGCAGCTGAAATGAGCTTCCTTCACAGGGTGGCAGGGCTCTTTTTAGAGATAGGGTGAGAAGTTTTGTCATTCAAGAGGACCTCAAAGTAGAACCACTGTTTCTTTGCATTGAGAAAAGCCAGTTGTGGTTGCTCAGGCAACTAATTAGAATGCCTCCCGAATGTCTCCCTGGTGTGGTGTTTCAGGAATGTTCAATTGGAAAGAGACCCCGGGGTTGACCCAAAACACGCTGGAGGGACTATGTCTCTCGGCTGGTCTGGAAATGTCTCGTCATCCATCCGGAAGAGCTGGAGGAAGTGGCTGGGGAGACGGACGTCTGGACCTCACTGCTTAGGCTACTGCCCCCTGCAACCCAACCCCGACAAGCGGATGAAGATGAATAAATGTTCTGTCATGGACAGCGTTGTGGAGTCATGGTTAGCATGTCTGCCTCACAGTAGGAAGGTGCTGGGTTCAGGTCCTTGGCTTGGCAAGGGCATTTTTATGCAGAGGTTCCATGTTTTTCAACATGTAATGTGGGCTTTCTCCCAAAACTCCGGTTTTCTCCCAAAATCCAAAAACATGCACATTAGGCTAATTGGTTGTTCTAGAATGTCCCGGGTGTGAGTGTGAATAGTGTGTTGACCTGTTGAAATCCACTTGTTAATTTCCATTTGTTAGTTTGAAAAGGCTGCTGTTTCACTCTTGTGAGTGCACAACATTGCGAGAATAGGATGTGAATTTGTCAGTCCATTGATGGCAAGTTAATGGCAAAAATAAGAGTATACAGATATTAAAATTTAACGTATATATAAATTTGTAAACTTCTGAATAAAATTAAAGTTGGCACATCTGCGAATAATACAAACTGATGTTTCCATTAGTAGACGAACACGGGCTCGTTTATATGAGTGGATGGTATATACTAGTGTTTATTTATATGCAAATCACTTCCGTAATTATTGTTGCATACGCTTAAATCACATGCGACTTTTCGCAGAACAGTGTTGTCACCCTGTGTGCTTATTTATTACTTAAATTTTTTTCTTCATGAAGAAGCTTGTCATAACAGTAGGTCATTTGTGCAAAGACATATACAATGCATGCAAGCTTTAAATAGGTTTGGGTTTAATTTCACCTTCTGCCATGGCCTGGAAAGCTGTCCAGGGTGTACCTGCCCTTGCCCAGAGTCGGCTGACATGGGAGTCAGTACTCACTGCAAACTACACAAAAAATGAACCTGAGCACATAGTTGATCCTGCTTAGATTATTCTCTTCATAAGCAAATGAATAAAAATGTTTTTTCTGCACTACCATAACTTTCATTCATAAATTTGAGCATTCTTGGGTAAATTGCTTCAAAGAATTCAAATTCAAATTCAAATTCAAATTTATTTGTCACATACAAATTATACACAGTACAATATGTAGTGAAATGCT
>JAOUQZ010000034.1:6786180-6800025 GCA_028564935.1 Neosilurus hyrtlii
TGTGTGTGTGTGTGTGTGTGTGTGTGTGTGTGTGTGTGTGTGTGTGTGTATATATATATATATATGTATGTATGTATGTACATAGTGGGCTAGAGCACTAAGCATGTATATATGGATATGTAATAAAAATGTAATAAGAACTTTCTGATCATCTCATGTTCTGTTTTAGGTAATTTAACCAGTAAGGAAAAGGGATATTGGGCACTGTATGAAGTGAAAAATATTTTATTCATATTTATTACAGCTATCCAGCTTAGTGTTAATATCAAATGAAAAAAATTTTTTTTACACTTTACAGTATAATAAAAATTTTTCTCCAAACTATAAAAAGATTAGTCCTCGTTCACTTAAAAGAAAAGCAAACAAACACATGCCTCGTTAGTGTAGAATTAAACATTTAAAAACTATTACATACTAAGATAATCTTTTGAGCATTCAGTAAAGCTCAGATACACTATTATACCCATTTTTGCCCACACACTCACTCATTCACTCACTCAACAAATAGCTTAATTCTATAAGGATTGTGGGGAGGCTGAAGCCCATCACAGCCGGCACTGGGTGAAGGTGGAATACACCATAAACAGCTCGCCAGACCATTGCAGGGCCAGCACACACACAAACACACACACACCCAGGGGCAATTTGAAACAGCCAGTTAGCCTGATGTACATGACTGTGGACAGTGGGAGGAAACTGAAGTACCCAAAACAAATACAAGTCTGGGGAGGACATGCAAACTTCACACAGAAACGCCCTCGTCCATCCCAGGATCTGAACCCAGGACCTTCTTGCTGTAACTACGCCACTACACCACCATGCCACCCCTGTTCTTTATAGTATTTTTACCCCTCAGCCATTATGGCTGGAGGGGTATTGTTTTGCCCAGGACTTGAACCCAGGACCAGAAGAGATACTTTTTATTTTTGTTTTTTCACCACCAGATCTGGCTCACTGAACCCGGGTCTTATTGCCACTTTACACACACATATTAAACATATATTTACTAATAGGTCTTTGACACCTACAGTAATCTCAGTTATGTGCATTTTGGATAAATCTCTGCATGGCAGATTGGAGAAAATATACAATTATTCTTTAAAGAAATTATCAAATGTGATATTTGAATATTACAATAATAGAATATGAATATGAAAATATATAGACATCAGTAGACATTTAAAATATGTGAAAGTTACTTTGGAATAAACCATGTAGCCTAGTAATAATGTGGTGATTGTGTCTCTTTTGGGTTAGTTTTGTTTTGGTTTTCTTGTGTGGAGTCTCTTTCTGTTTTTTCACAGAGATGGGGCGGCTCCCGGTGGCACGGGCTCCATCCCCACCTGCACACCTGCTCCGGATTTCCGGCAATCACCACTGGCATTTAAGCCCTGTGGGGAGGCTTCTCTGACGCCAGAGCATTCTCGCTGCCTACGCGTGCCTGCTCGAGCCCCAGCGCTTCCGCCCCATCTCTGCTTCCACCCCATCACTTACTCTTTCCATCCATGAACACCTGGAGGTAATTGCTCCAGTCTCCTGGATCAGGTTGGACTTTATTCATACGATCAAAGTGGAAATAAGACACAGCATTGTCTTTGGCATTGCGAGCAGAGTAGATGACCTACAGAGGCAGAGACATCAACGAGCAACAAGACACTACACTACTCACACACTTGCTCATTTGCCAAACTGCTTTATCCCACTAGGGTTGCGGGGAGGATACAGCCCCACTCTGGCAGTGTACACCATGTACAGCTCACCAGACCAACACACAAATGCAATGCAAAAGATCATGTGTCGCTTGGTATGCCTCCACCATAAACCTTTATAGTGTGCTTGAACTGATCTTTGGCCCTTATATCCTTAAAACCTGTAACAGTTCATGGGCATTTAGTAGTGAGTAATTGGTGAAAGTTTGGTAAAAATCCATTGAACGATTAACAAGATAAAGTGCCCACAAGGAAGTTTGGATGGATGGATGCACACATGCACAAATGCATGGACAGGGTGAAAACATAATGCCTCCAGCACCACCATAGAGGGCAGAGGCATAATAAGCCATGTAATAAACCTGAGTAATGTTTTGGATAGATAAAAAAGGCACCATAATTCCCCTCAGTGCTTAGCACATTATTAGGGTCACATTATTTATGATCGGTGTATATAAAAAACACCTATTTCAAATACATTACCTAGCCAAAAAAAGTTGTGCACTGTAATCTTTTGTTTTACTGCCTTTAGCCTTGACACAGTGCGTAATCGCCATGGAATTGCTGTTTCAATGCTGTCTAATCAGTCACTTGCCAGGTTTGATTATTAACAATTTCTATTAAATGTTGTTAGCTGTAGCAATCCAGGCTACAACTTTTACCAGTTTACAAAAACATTAAACTGTTGGCTACTTAAAAATGACCTTAATCTGTACGATCACTGGTTGGAAATGTCAAATTCATGGCAGAGAAAAACTGGCTCTCAAAGATTATCCACTTTATTAATTACCTAATTAATTAATTACAGTGCAGGTGAAGTGGTAGGGGTAGGGTGGGGGAAGCTAGACCCAATCCCAGCTGACTTCAAGCAAGAGGTGGAATACAGACTATTGCACGGCTAACAAAGACATAAACAACTGCCAGTTGAACTAATATGCATATTTGGTATTGTGGGAGGAAATCAGAGTACCCAGAGAAAACCCACACAAGCAAGAGAAAGCATGCAGTCTTTTCACAGAAACGCCTGAGTGAGGCGAACGCACTAGGCACTATGCCACCATGTCATCCGCACAGAAACACCCAAGCCCGTGCCTCGAACTTAGGACCTTTTTGCTGTGAGGCGGATGTGTTAACCACTTCAGAGGTCAATGGCCAACATTTGAACCCCGAACCTATTCAGTGTGAATTTATGTGCAAATGAATTAAACTAATATTTCCTGTATGCACTCATCTTAAAAGACCTTTTATTTATGTAGGATGATTTGACAAATATCTACTCCAAATTTTGTGGAAATTTACCCACTAATTTCAGAGATACAGCACTTTTGAGCTTCAAAATCACACTAAAATTCTCTATTTTGTGTGACATGGTAAAAAAAAAAAACTGTGTTAGTTTTAATTTAGCCACTAACTCTGATGTTTATGTTTTTCAGGTAGCTGTCCTAGTCATTTTGATATACACGAAGCTTAAATGTGAATTTTTCCCTGAAGGCACTGCTCCCAGATCATAAACAACTGCATTGTAGCCAAATTTCACTATTTTTAATGTTTTGATAATATTTACTTCATAATATTTAACAACAGTGATAGGTCTTTAGAGATTGGGCATGTGTTGCACTAATTATTTAGAATTCAAAATTCGGATTCCTAGATAGTTAGGTTATATAGTTATATAGTTTGTTAAATGTTGCAACTGTAACAGGTTCTTAAACATGTGATTTTCATATAATTATGTCTACATAAGATTGCAAATATTAAGTGTTTTGCTATACCTGTGTGTGCCTTTATTTTACCAGCACATTCAAAGTTAAACTTCCTCACCAAGATTAACCTGTGTCGCAACCATAACGCCTTGTCACAACCTTAATGACAAACAATAAAAATGCTATAATTTTCCATTAAACACTGTAAAATAAATTTTATGTGTACATTCTATCTCAAAAACAATTTAGAGCTTATGCTACATACATATGGAGCAAATTTTACTATATTTTGTATAGATTTCTATTGCATAGTGATTTCTATTGCATAGTGTTTATTTATATTGTCATAGGTTGGTGTTAACATTTTATATTGAATGGTTTAGCAGAATAAACATGCAAATTTCGTATTGTAATCCTCAATTTTTCTGAATTTACTCACAGTTAGGTTTATTATATGTATTGTAATAACCCAACTCATGTTTCTGGTTCTTTATTAGAAGTTTCTGCCATTACGGTTACAACATACTGCAGTAGCCAAGATCATTCTGTGCATGTCACAACCGTAATGGTAAAAAAGGCTCTTATTATGCAAAAAATTACTGTTTTGATTTTAATTACAGAATATTTGGTACTAGGACGTCCAGTATACACAAAATTAAATCCAGAAATGTTATGTTCAGTATCATTTCACCACTGGAAAAGCGATTTTAAAAACTTTTTTTGTTCATTTGTCCAGACCTACAGCTATAATATCAACATTTAATTTAATGAAAAAAATTAATTTGATGAAACTTGGCAGTCTATCACAAGAGGGTTGGGTCTTCAAAATAAACTCAAACATGTCCAAAATATTCAAAGGAACAGATTTGGCAAAAATTCTAAATCAATTATTTCTAAACTTACCCTATTATACATTGCAAAAAGCGCATTAATTAAATCCGAAATTTACAGAGATATTTGCTCAAAAACTTGCCAAATAATTTTTATAATATATAGGTACAAATTGCCAAGTGTCACACCCGCAGCCAGCGCACAGCCCGACACGTCACGAGCTCAATCAAAGTCTATCGCAGAGCCAACACACATCCATATACACTCACAACTAAGTCAATCTGGAGCAGCTGTTTAGTGTAATATGCACTAATGCAAGCATGGGGAGAACATGCAAACTCCACACAAACACCCTCTCCGAGCCATGACTTGAACCCAGTATCTTCTTGCTGTGAGGCGGACATGCTAACCACTACACCACCATGCTTTTCTGTAGCAGGTAATATTTTAGTGAACTTCATAGGGTAGCATAACTGACTTGAGTTCTTGTTAGGCTGTTATTTCTAACAATCTATTGGCTATCTACAGCTACTGATTCATAACTTTTCCTGATTCATAACTTTTCCTTTTGACAGAATTTTAAGTTTGACTTTTGATGTTTGACCATTCAAACATTGAGTGCTAAATTACCAATGTTAAACAGAAAATAATCATTTTAAATAATTGTTAAAACCTTATTCACACCCTGAATCCACAGTTAAGTCCAGAACCTATACTCTGTGCTGCACCTGTAGACATTATTCATCTTATTAATTCCCAACAACTTTCACATGATTTACAGCTGACTTACCAAAGAATGATCCAGTCCTTCCATAATGAACTTGCTTGTTATTCTGTAATGTCGACTGCCATTTAGGTGCTGCTTTCTTTTAATCGTTGACAGTCACATGCAGTCACATGCATTACACAGCACCCCTCCATGGGACATATTATATATACATACTGTACATACACACACAACATACACGTTGCCGATTTGCCAAATCACTTAATTCTACTATGGTCACATGGAAGCTGGAACCTCTCAGCCAAACCTGGGCGAAGATAGGGTACATCCTACAGACCATCACAGGGCCAATACACACACCTAGGATCAATTTGAAACAGTCATTTAGCCTAATGTGCGTGTCTTTGGTCTGTGGGAGGAAACCGGAGTAGCCGGAGGAAACCCTTGCACACACAGGAAGAAAATGCAAACTCTATACAGAAACACCCATTATGAGCCCAGCATTCAAACCCAGGACCATGTTGGTGTAAGGTGAATGTGCTAATCACTACACTACAACCCAGAACCATGTAATACAGTCTTTAAATTTTAATTGGTTGCAATCTGGATCCTCCTAACAATGGCAAGCTTTGCTCTTATCATGGCCTCTGTGTGACCAACTCCTATTTCCAGACAAAGCCACAACACCTAGGGTCATGGAGACACTCCCACTCAAAGCACTGGCACCAGCTGGACATGGTCATCTTCAGACACACCTTCATGCTCCTCACTCTCACATACCATGGTACAGACTGTGACAGCAACCACTCACTAGTGTGCAGCAAGATCAGGCTACTCCCAAAGAAGATCCATTGCAACAAACAAGCTGGATAACCATGCACCAAAACCACCAAGATACAGTATACAAAGAAAGCTCAGGAATTTGCCAAGCCCCTTAAGTATGCCCTGTCTGCAGACCACCTGCAGGAATCCAATCAGCTTTCACAACCTTTGGGAGGAAGACCTCTAAGAACTTTGACTAGTTTGAAGCTAAGTCAAGCAATGACTCCTGTTATCAAAGCGAAGCGTGCTGCCATTGCTGAATATAATTGCTCACGGAGAGATAAGCCCCTTGAAAGTGTTCAGTGTTGCCAGGAGACAGCAAGAAGATGTGCCAACAAATACTGGCAGCAGGTCAGCAACAACATCTAGACTGCAGCTGTAACTGGCAACATCAGAAGGCCATACAAAAAAATCAAGAAATCTAGGTCCAAATCAGAACAAGATGGCCAACCATGTAATCATTCAGCGGAGAAGTGATCATCACAAAGGCAAGCAGATGGAGAGATGGATAGAGCACTTCTCAGAGCTGTACTCCAGAGAAAACATTGTGGTAATTTCAGCTTTAGACACCGTCGAACCTCTGCCCATCATGGAGGTGCTAGATCCTGAGCCAACATTGGTGAAGCTATCAATGATATTCACAGCTTGGCCTGTGGAAAGGCAACAGGCTTGGATGGCATCCTGCCAGAACTGACTAAGCACTGCAAAATGACTCTCCTGGAGCCACTATATGGCATTCTCTGTTTGTGCTGGAGAGAAGGAGCTGTACCGCAAGACATGTGAGATGCCAAGATAGTCACCATGTACAAGAACAAGGGTGACAGAAGTAACAGCAATCTCCCCCATGAGCATTATAGGCAAACTATACCGATGTCATGCCCATGCTCCCAGAAACTTGCCAAGTGCATTTCTCCAGGGTCTCAGTGTGGCTTCTGAGCAAAATGTTCAACAGTAGACATGATCTTCTCCTTATGCCAACTACAGGAGAAGTGCAGAGAGCAGAAGAAACCCCTCTATGCTGACTTTATCGACCTCACCAAAGCTTTTGACCTGGTCAGCAGGGATGGGCTCTTCAACATTCATTCATTCATCTTCTGAACCGCTTATTCCTACTTAGGGTCGGGGGGAGGCTGGCGCCCATCTCAGCCGACTCTGGGCGAGGGCGGGGTACACCCTGGACAGCTCGCCAGGCCATTGCAGGGCCATCAGTCACACAACCATTCACACTCACACCTATGGGTGATTTTGAACAGCCAATGAACTAGACATTGTCAATTATCATCAGTGACAAACTGTCCCTTGATGTGGAAATTAACCAGGGCATTGGAAAGACCACAGCAACGATAGGCTTACTCACAACCCGTGTGACCCACAATTCCTAAATGTTAACCAAGATGGCAGTGTACAATGCCTGCATCATGAGTACTCCACTGTATGGCAGTGATGCATGGACAACATATGTCAAGCAAGAGCAGTAGCTGAATAGCTTCCACCTGTGCCGCCTATGTTGCATCCTTGGCATCACACGGAGCAACAAAGTGCCATAATCCCAGGTACTCAAATGTGCTGCTCAACCCACCATTTATACGCTGCTTCCACAATGCAGGCTGCGTTGGCTTGACCAAGTGCACCAAATGGAAGATGACAAACTTACCTCGGGAAAAAGAGCTGTTGGTCATCCCCACCTGTGCTACAAGGATGTCTGTAAGAATGACATAGAAAGCTCTGGACATCAACACAGAGAGCTGGGAGGACATAGCAGCTGATTGAAGCAGTCTCCAGAAATAACTCAAGTCAGGAGAGAAAAAACTCCAGACGAAGCTGAAGAAAAGAGAAAAGAGAGCAAGGCAAGTGAGGCAAACCCAGTGCCAGACATGTCCCCCTGCTTAAGCCAATACATGTCCAGGCTTGTCTGAAGTTTGCTAAAGAGCATTTGGATGATTCAGTAGAGGATTGGGAGAATGTCATATGGTCAGATGAAACCAAAATAGAACTTTTTGGTAAAAACTCAACTTGTTGTGTTTGGAGGAGAAATAATCCGGAGTTGCATCCAAAGAACACCATACCTACTGTGAAGCATGGGGGTGGAAACATCATGCTTTGGGGCTGTTTTTCTGTAAAGGGACCAGGACGACTGATCGGTGTAAAGGAAAGAATGATTGGGGCCATGTATTGTGAGATTTTGAGTGAAAACCTCCTTCCATCAGCAAGGGCATTGAAGATGAAACGTGGCTGCCTCCAACGAAGGAGTGGCTTCATAAGAAGAATTTTAAGGTCCTGGAGTGGCCTAGCCAGTCTCCAGATCTCAACCCATAGAAAATCTTTGGAGGGAGTTGAAAGACCGTGTTGCCCAGCGACAGCCCCAAAACATCACTGCTCTAGAGGAGATCTGCATGGAGGATGGGCCAAAATAACAGCAACAGTGTGTGAAAACCTTGTGAAGACTTAGAGAAAACCTTTGACCTCTTACATTGCCAACAAAGGGTATATAACAAAGTATTGAGATGAACTTTTGTTATTGACCAAATACTTATTTTCCACCATAATTTGTAAATAAATTCTTTAAAAATCAGACAATGTGATTTTTCTGGATTTTTTTTTTCATTTTGTCTCTCATAGGTGGGATATGCCTATGATGAAAATTGGAGACCTCTCTCATCTCTTAAGTGGGAGAACTTGCACAATTGGTGGCTGACTAAATGCTTTTTTGCCACACTGTACAATACCAAACATACTTGGTAAATTAGAAAAAAACCCTTCATGTGAAATTTTTGCTTACTGATCTGTACTAACGGTAATGAGTTGCTGCTGAATATGGTACACTTTAAGTAGGCATGAAGAGTCATTAGTAATGGATTTGTTAAATAAGATTTGGGATTGGAATTTTTCAAGCTTGCTTTGTTTACAAAAAGAAACTAAATGTAGTGCTTTATTTCCAGATTAGTCCATTTAAGCATTTGATAATGATGTGGTGTGGGGAACAATGGTATCTTATTAAATAAGATCAAAGTTCCACAGGGAGTAATATGAACAGAAACACTTTTCCCCAAAGAGCAAGAGTAAGCCTCAATTTATTCACATTAAAATATCATTGGTGGCAGTAGTGGTTGGCACATCTGCCTCACAGCAAGACGGTCCTTGGTTTGAGTCCTCAAAAAAAGCCTGGCTCAGGCTTTTCTGTGTGGAATTTGCATGTTCTCCTCGTGCTTGCATAGGTTTCATCTAGGTACTCCGGTTTCCTGCCCCAGTCCAAAGACATTCACAGGCTAACTGTCTGTTGCAAACTGTGCAAAAAGGTTGTGTGTGTGTGTGTGTGTGTGTGTTGGCCCTGCAGTGGTCTGTTGAGCTGTTCAGGGTGTACCCTGCTTTTGCCCAGAGTCGGCTGAGATAGGCACCAGCCTCCTTGTTACCCTAATAAAAGAAAAAGTGGTTCACAAAATGAATTAACGAAATATTGCTCACCCAGAAGTCCATTAGTATTGCAAACAATAATAATGTAATTCAAATCATAGCATTTTGTAAAGTGGGCTCTCTACTCTATTCTTTCCTGACAACACTAAGTCTCATCATTTAGAGGTCCTGGTTTTGATTTAGTTTGGTAAGTCTTGATCACATACTTCTGCTCTTTGCCTCTGATAATCTGATTGCACGTCATCTGATTTTTACCTGACGTTAACTTGTGTTTTAATTAACTTTTGGATTTTTTTCCTGCCCTGTTCCTAATAAAACTCTTTAAACTAATTTGCATCCACAGCACGTATTACCTGACAAAGAGATTACAGGATTTACAGGACTGCTAGCGATTTTCTGGTGCCTGTCACAAATAGAAATGATCACAATGGACCTAAATCCCAAAGCATGTATTCTTTATTATATTAACATTGCTAAAAGATACAAGTGACAGTCTGTAGGATGTCACACATGATGTGAAGGATATAGTTCCGTATAAAAGGGCGGTATTTTCATGTAACCAGGTTATTGTTGCATGACAACATCTAATATAATCTGGATGATATCCTTGCCATGTCATGACATGAAATTTATGGATTATATTGTTTAATTAATGGGAATTCCAAGTATATGGTGTGCATGGTGGTGATTGTGACCAGGAATGAAATTGATCCATCCACAATGTAAGATGGTATTGATTTGAAGAAAGTGTGTGTATCAAATTTGTATCATGCTAGTTTCGATGATCCCTCCATCAATGGTTTTAATGTTTAGAAGATTCTGAATTGACTTTGAATAAATTGGATTAGCAGTCACATTTTAATTCTCGGGCCTTGTGAAGTCCTAAATCTCTGTGCGGAACTGTAAGGTTGTATTCTTCATCTTCTGCTTGTAGTGTTCATTAAAGTGCTCATTCTGAGCTACAGTAAAGTGATTCTTCCAGTCCCCGACTTTACCTGGAAATGGGACAGAAAAGAAAAGCAATAAGTTGGATAGAACCAAAATGGGTTCAAAACACTATTTCACCTAGTAGTATCAAAATAGATTTTCTTTTTATCTACAACCAGTGTGGTTAATATATGTTGTCTCTGTCAGTATCAGACAAACACACAAGCAGAGGGCATCTTCACAATGTATGAGAAAAACTCACTCATTTATTTGCTAAACTGATTAATCCTGTTAGGGTTGTGAAGAGGATGGAGCTCATCTCAGCCAACACTGGGCGAAGGTGAGGTACACCCTGAGCAGCTTGCAACTGCAGGCCCAATACACACCCAACCATTCACACCCTCACTCACACCTAAGGGGAAGTTGGAACAGCCAATTAGCCTAATGTGCATGTATTTGGACTGTGGAATAAAACAGAGCATCAGTCAGAACTCATAGACTCATAAAAACTTATTTATTTTTGATTTTGTATGACCACCAGATGTCGCCATTTCTTGGGTTGGGTTTTCTCATACATCCAAATATGTTATTGACTTCAGCTGTGTCTAATTGTATTGCTACTATCAGCTGTCCCTGATTTGGATCACTATTTAAATAGGTGGTTCACTCCTTGTGGAGTTCTTGTTTCTGCCCCTAGGAACAGTAAGAATGCTTATCCATGCATCCCTTTCTGATTTTGTGTTCTGTGAAAAGAAGTTTGTTTTTTCTGGATTTTGGCCTGTTTGAGTTTTTCTCTGCTTTCCTGACATTAAAACTTCTCAATCTTCCTCACGCCTCCTGCAAGTGTGTTCAAACTGAACTCACATGATATTCACTTGTCAGGAGACCTGGGTGAATATCATAACAGTACCCAGAGGAAACCCATGCATGCATAGAGAGTACATGCAAACTCCACATGGAACCCCCTCGCCAACCCAGACCATCAGAGAGCAACATACATACACAACCATTCACACTAACGCCTAGGGGCAATTTGGAACAGCCAGTTAGCCTAATGTGCATGTCTTTGGACTGTGGGAGGTAACCAGAGGAAACTCATGTAAGCAAATGCAAACTCCACATGGCTTGAACCCAGGACCTTCTTGTTGTAAGGCGGGACATGCTAACCACTACACCACCATGTTGCCCAGGCGAATATAAATAAAAAGTAACTAGAAAAAGACCAGTAACAAAAACGTGTAGTCAGCAGCTTGAGATATGAGGTAGAGAGTTTTATGTGTGTATATATAATATTCACACCTTTGCGCATAAACGGTGAGATCTTAAAATCCATGACTGGGATTG
The DNA here is from genome assembly GCA_028564935.1 of Neosilurus hyrtlii. Taxonomy (NCBI): domain Eukaryota; kingdom Metazoa; phylum Chordata; class Actinopteri; order Siluriformes; family Plotosidae; genus Neosilurus; species Neosilurus hyrtlii. The sequence continues at coordinate 6,797,655 of JAOUQZ010000034.1, forward strand.
TAGAATAGTTGGTCATCTTGTTGTTCTTCATGGTATCAAAGTGAGTGGATTTTGTAATCTTCTCCCTCTCCTCTACTGGTGTAGATAAGCCAAGAAAAGAGCACAAGTGCTCCACCTCACGCCCTGTGTCCTGGAAAAGTTTAGAAAAGATCAAACTTTTTGGACACACAATAACAAACAACATACTAAAAAATTGCCTCACTGTTATCCTAAATCAAGAAGTAGATGGTGTGGATGAGTCAGTATTAACTCTGCTAACCACCTGAATACAGATATAGAGGTTAATGGTAAACAACTAAAGTAAAGTTTTAATTGTATGAATTCTTTACTATCTTTTATTTCTTTGTTTGTCAAGATATCTTTATATGATCATGGTATGATCATGTATTTTCCATTTCCATTGACTTTATGGCCAGATAAGTATACTTTCTACTTTACTTACCTCCACCATATCCTCAAAGAACATGTAGTGAAGATTAGAGTATGTCTGCTTCTTCTCCCAGTAACCACATACATGATCGTACCATGGTCCAAAAACAGCTAAAAGGCAATCAATCACTCAATCAGTAAAATGACAGAGATACTGAATCAAAAGTATCAGTAGTAGAAAATATGCATTATTGTTGTTTGTTTCTGTTATCAATTTAGTTTATTTCTAAGAATTATTGAATTCTTGCTTTGCTTTGAACTACTTTAAAAAAAACAAACAAAACACTTTTTAACCCATATATTTTAATTCATAAAGTCTAGTCTTTTATCATGAAATCAGTGACTGAAAGCTGCATTATTATACATTCAATTATTTATTATTTCTATTATACATTTTCTATTAGACATTTTCATCCTTATTAGGTGTGCGGTGAAGCATGGCCTCATGCGACACAGTACAGTTACCACTATATTTATTCTTGGGCATCTAAAAATAAAATATATGGTCAAAAGTATATAAACACCTGACTATTGGATATCCCATTCCAAATCAATGCTTGGCTTTCCACTAGATTTTGGAATGTGTTGTAAGAATTTCCCCATATAGGCACAAGTGAGCAAGAGGTTGGGTACTGACCAGTGATGGTTGCTCTAAGACTACAAGGGACATTCTACTTCCTCTTAATTATCACTCAAGGTGTTGGTCAAATATATAATGTATTTACATGAATATTACAAACGGAGCACTGAAACATGTTCACTGTTAGTTCATTTGGAATCAGTAATGTTTTCTCAGGGGCAGTACAGTGGTGTACTGGTTACCATGTCTGCATCACAGCAAGGACATCCTGGGCTCAACTCCCTGTCTCGTGCATTTCTGTGTGGGGTTTGCATCTTCTCCCTGCGCTTGTGTGGGTTTCCTCTGTTTTCCTCTCACAGTCCAAAGACATGCACATTAGGAAAACTGGCTATTCCTATGTGTGAATTGTGTGCGTGTGTTGGCCCTGTGATGGTCCAGTGAGCTGTTCAGGGTGTACCCTATCTTCTCCCAGTGTTGGCTGAGATAGACTCCAGCCTGCTCACAATAGGATTAAGCGGTTCAGCATATGAATGAGTGAGTAAGCAAGAAAAATTTCTCACAGGTTGTTCTATGTAATTTTTTTCTAATGAATTCCTGTGGCAGTGTAATCCATTAAAACCTACTGAACACTTCCTTGGAGTCTTATTGCACTCAGAACATGCTCTGTTTTTAGCACAGCAAAGCCAGACGTTTATTGGACAAATGTTGGGCTGATGCATGATGACTGGAGAAAGTTTTAGTTTTAGTAGAGCTCCTGAGCGGAGCACCATAGATGGTTGTCCCTCAGATGGTTGTCTCATGTCTGTGCCACAGGAAAACCAATAAGGCTGCCGCATTGCTCAGATAATGCTGATTGGATGTACTGCTTACATGTATGATGACAGATAGTTCCCAAAATAAAAATAAAAATATATTATTAATAACCTTTCTTTCTTTCCCTCCAGACCATAGTCAGAAGTAGCAGGAGAGACTTATTTATTTCCTCCAGGGCTGAAGTTGATGTCAATTCTTTCCTTTATTCAGCAGTGGAGGATCAAAACAAAGAAATCTTGATAGTGAGAATGCTTCGTCCTGGGTGTGGCTGAGGTTTGCTCTGACAGCGCATCATGGCTGCAAACTCCCTTCTTTCCTTGCATCTCATCTATGTCCTGCCCTGGATCTAGACAGATGAACAGCCAAATTTGGTTCCGGTTTGTGCACCTGGTTCCATTACATGCACAAACTACTAAAAATGCTCGCCCACTTAGATCAAAAGGTGCAGGCTGCTTAGTGATACCTTGAATAATGAGGACTACTGCAGGGGGCAGAGCTTTCTCTTACAAATCCCCACAATTATGGAATAAACTTCCAGTTAATGTTCGA
>JAOUQZ010000034.1:6819168-6829239 GCA_028564935.1 Neosilurus hyrtlii
GAATCGGGGGGATGAAGTTAAGAACGCCGACAAGCAGTTGCTGGCACGCGATTCACAGGACAGGAACTGACGTCACAAGTGAAGGTCACAGGACAGGTCACCACCGGTGGTGTAGTGGTTTTATTCTTGCTTTCATTTGCTGGAGGCTGATGGTGGTGGTGCTGGTAACTTGGTGTTGTTCTATCTTGTCTGCTGTGTCCTCCAGGGCTTGGGTTATTTCACCAAGAGTGTGTCTGTGTTTTTTCAGTTGATTATGTGGATTTTTTTTTTTTGGGTGGACTCCACCCCTGCATTAGCCCTTGTCCACCTAACAGGCCCATGCTTCTGTGTGTTTCCTTTCCCTGTGTGAATGGTGTTTTGATTTTAACTTTAATTGTTTAAAATAAAGATAATTAATTTTATATGCTAAAAAACCACGTCTTATGTCTTTTGAGTATAACTTACCTGTGTGCCTTAGTGTCTGAAAATAAATAATTCACTGGGAGATGTATACTGATCTCCCAAAAATATTGTCAGAGGAAGCAGCTGGAATTAACTCGGAGTGAGTAACTGTGCATTGTTCTTGGATTTTCTTTATTTTGTCTTGGTGGAATTCCCATCCTCACTTGACCAGCATTTGTGTTTCTAAGACTTTGTCAGTTTACATCAAAGCATCTACAACAAATCCAATGCACTCTTATATTATTACTGTTATGTACATGAAATATTACCATTGCTTTCAAATATATTCAAAATGGGCCATGAAAGTTAGTATGCCTTACTTGTGAAGCTGAAGGAGAGAAAACCTGTTTCTGTGACTTAGCACTAGGTGGCAGCACAAATGTAAAATATTTTGCATATTCTTTTTCAAACAGCTTCATGTAAACGGGGGGGTTGAGAATATATCATTCTGTGTCATCAACTAAGTTTTTCAACACAATATTTTTATTTTATTCATCCTCTTTATCACATTTAAACAATAAGATAAGTCTGTTGGGCTTTTACTGTAGTGTGAAGCAACTAGGCGATCAGCTCCTCCTGGATGAGACGCTAGTCCATTGCAGTTTACCTTCCCAGTATTTTCACTGGTACCCATTTATACTGCTGGGTGGACAGAGGCACACTTGTGGTTAAGACCTTGCCCAGGGGTCTTAGCACAGTGGGGGTCCAATGGGGAATCGAACCCATGATCGTGAGCCCAGCAGCCTAACCGCTATGCCACCGGCCCCAAACGATAAGGATATATGTTTATTATAATGTTTAAATAACATGTATTTTTGTTGGTCTTTTTCATGAATTTATCAAAACAGTGTCAATAAAGCTTGACAATTGAAGAGCTCCAGAAATGTGCCCTTGGTGTCATAGTGGTTAGCATGTCCCCCTCACATCAAGAATATCCTGGTTTTAGTCCTGGGCTTGTGCGTTTCTGTGTGGCGGTTGCATGCCCCCCCGCTTCTGTGGGTTTCCTCTGGTTATTCTGGTTTCTTCCCACAGTCCAAAGACATGCATGTTAGGCTAATTGTTACAAATTTCCCTAGGATGTGAATAGGTGTGCTTGTTACCTTGCAATGGTCTGGCGGGCTGTTCAGTGTGTATCCCGCCTTCGCCCAATGTTGCAGAGACAACCTCTCTGCAACCATAGTAGGATTACGTGGTTCATCAAATGAATGAATATATGAATGAATTAATCAATAAATAACAAGGAGCAAATTCAGTCCAAGCTCAATTATTCATTCCGGTGTGAAGTGTCTAATAAAATTCTTGTACTTTTGGTCTTTCTGTAAGCTTTAGGGTTTTCAAATACAATTTAAACTTCTCCGACGGTAATAAAAGAATCACGGGAACTGGAATTTAATCCATTACACTGTAAACAAACCGTAAATAAAATTTTCGTTTCAAAATGAAATCATGCTTTCAGCATAGAATGTGAAGTCAATAAGGTTGACCCGGGACGCAACCCAAACGGTTCCCTGTAGTTTTGTAGGTGCACTATATAGGCTAAGGGAAATTCGGATTCTGTACAATGACTTTAAGAGAGTCGTTTGGGACGCAGCCGGAAAAGAAGCCGGTCACGCGGCGGAAGTAGACAAACTACAACAAAGATGGCGGCGCCCGTAGGAGAAGCTTTAGGTAACACACACGTGGAGAAAAAGAAAAAGGTGAGAGTGTGTAGAAGTTTATATAAAAATGAATGTTTTAATCGTTAGTTAGAGGTCGGAGCTAGTGTGTGAACGACTAAAAATGTATTGGGGGAAAAAAGAAATATAATAACGACACCAAATACATAACATCGGCTAGCTGCTAAGCTATAAGATAATGCTAATGATACACACAACTTGACACACAGCACACGTTTTATTTTAGAAGTCGCTTTAACTTTTTTTGAAATACTAAAATTCCTTCCCTTGTTTGATCCTATCATGAAAAGCATGAAAAGGAGGACAATCCACTTAATAACAAAAACACTCATTACTTTCTTTAGAATTAAGATAATTCAATAAAAACTCCATCAATAATAGATTAGAGTGCCCTCAAAGATATCCAACAGATCTTAATTTGAATGACCAGAGATCACCTCGACAAATGAATTAACTAAGTATTTTGTTATTTATAACACTGTGAGAATTCAAATTTTCAAATTTATTAGTCACATACAAAATCATACTACAGTATGTAGTGAAATGCTTGTTACAACTGTCCTATATTTGAAGAAGAATCAACAAAAAACTAGACAAAATAAACCATTAGATATATATATATATATATATATATATATATATATATGATGTGAGGAATATTGTGTCAGTGCAGTATGTACACAAAGATGTGCAGTGAGTTGTTGTGTGCGCTGAGTAGTGTAAGAGATGTTTAAATTACTTTTACTATGTAAAGCTGCTTTGTGACAATATCAGCTGGAAAAAGCGCTATACAAATAAAACTGAACTGCATTGAATGACATGATTAAATTGGGTATTGATGACTTAATTTAAATAATTTATTTAAATAAACACAGAGGCTCAGTGTGCACTGTGTGTAGCTAATAATCAATTTCCATGTACACACGGTCAAAAGTCAAGATAAAGTTCGTCACTTTGGCATCATCAGAATTCTATAAAATGTCACCAGTAAAAAAAAGGAAATAATAAATACAAGTTCTGTGTACATATTATTCCAATCAGAAGCTTCAAATGTTGATTTGAAAAAGCCTCCAACACAACACCAATATTAGAATTGGTTAATAAAATTAATACAATGTGCATATGAATGAATTATATTCATCAATTTGAAGAGAAACACCTCAGTTAAATTTTTTGTATGTCGTCATGGAGAAATACAGTGATGGCCAAACACAAAACAGCTAAATTTGGGGAAGCGCCCGCAGCCATGCAGTCAAGTGCAAACTCGGCTCTATGTAGGAAAAAGGGGAGCAGCAATGTGTGGATTGTAACATTCCTAACAACTGAACCTGTAAATTAATTTATACTAAAAGCCATTGAGATTTCTGATGTGTGTTGTTTGTGTGATGGCTTTTTCATGTATGTATTTGTTTACCTCAGCCTCCAAAACGTTACTGGGAAGAAACGAAAAATGAAGAAAAGAATACAGGTGAAGACAAAACCAATGAAACAGAAGCTCCCAAAGAGGTGTCGGACAACAAACACGAGGATCGACATAAGAGGAGTAAAAGAAAAACTGATGGACAGTTAATATCAGGGGTGTGTATATATAATACTTTTTGGAGTGTTAAAAGTGAACATCTGTAAAAAATCTATTGGTGACCCTCTGTGTGAGCATGCAGAGTTATTATTTGATATATATTTGTGCTAAAATTGTTTTTGGGGTGACACGGAGCCTACATGTTTTCCCTTGTGCTTGTGTGGGTTTCCTCTGGTTACTCCGGTTTCCTCCCACAGTCCAAAGACATGCACATTGGGCTAACTGGGTGTTCCTAATTGCTCCTAGGTGTGAGTGTGTGTGTGTGTGTGTGAATGGTTGTGTGCATGTTGAGATAGGCCCCAGACTCTCTGTGACCCTAGTAGGATTAAGCAGTTTGGTGTGTGTCCTCATTTTATTTAAAGCTACTGTGTATAAAGGTTTTGGGAGGGACTGTCTATTGCTTATGCAATTATTTATTTACACATGAATGTATACAGGCTTAAATACTTGGTGTAATGATTACTTCATACACATAGACAACCTTGGCGTACAACTGATTTCCTTTCATCCTGGTTAGATTACAATATTAATAAGTAGTTCCACAAAACCCAGAAGAAAAAGAGCTCATTGATTTGCTGTCATTTCCTTAGAAAAAGGACCCTTTCCCTGGTGAAGCCCCAATCCCAGAAGGACAGTTGAAGAAATTCCAGAGAGGAAAGAACTTTCATATGGTAAGCCGCAAAAGTCCTATAGCAATGTACTGATATAGTTTTATGCTCTTTGTGTACGTTTCCCACAAGGATGTCCTTAGCTCTAATTTACTTGTGATGCTTGGTACAACCAACTCCGAATCTTGTACATGGGCAAAGTGTGTCCCGCTAAAGATGCCTGTTTTACACGGTCTATGAAAGCAAATAGAAAAGATTTTGGAAAGTCTATCGGTATTTGGCGTTATCGGTCAATCAGCTGTACTTTCAAGGTCTGATTGGTTATTGCTCATGTGAAATTTCAGCTCAGTTGAACCCCGTGCCCACGCATTTTGCATCACTTGAGAAAAATTCACCTTTCATCACTGATTCCGTTGTCGTTCATTGACATGGCATGGTTGATTGTCTTGCACTCATCCCTTCCTGTGTGAATCCAGCGTAATACATGAGAATCTCCATTCATGGATTGTGTGTGTTGACATGTCCCTGTTTTCTCATCAGTCGAACAAAGCCAGAACAAAAGTGAAAGAAGTCATCATTCGGTCTGAGGCGGCTTCTCATCTAGCGCAGAAAGAAGCTGCCCGATATGATCTCCTGCTCCCAGAGGATGCTGGGTAATGCACCCGATTCTGAACACTGCACACTTCAGTTAATGTGAGACGGATAAATGTTGTTTGTTCATGTAAGCACACACTAACACACACACCCAATGTGCCACCAGGTTCCTGGAAGGAGATGAGGGTGAGGACACATGTACAATTTCACAGGAGGATATAGCAGAGGCTGTTGATATTACTTCAGGGGCGAAGGTGACATATAGTGGTATCTATTTATTGCAGACATTACTCTGAATTTAATATTTTTATAGGAATAGTAAAGCTTCGTGTAGTCCAGTCTATGTATTGCCAAGGGTTTTTGGTGTCTGCTGGTGCTTTTTATCTGTAATACATGACCCCCTCCCTCTCTTACTCCCAATGCAGTATTTTAACCTGCATCTGACCCAGTTTGGACCATACCGAATAGACTACAGTAGAACGGGCCGGTCAGTACTATAGTAATTTGAATATATTTCCGATATTGTTGTGGGGATGCAAAAAGTCTGACCATTTGTACATGGTCGCCGTCAGGCATCTGTTACTAGGTGGAAGAAGAGGTCACGTGAGTTGCATAAACTGGCAGAGCAAAAACCTTATGTGTGAGATGAATGTCATGGAAACTGTACAAGATGTCAAGTGAGTACACAAACACACACTAACACACACAGATATATATAAACTCTCTGTCCACAAACTAAAAAGAAAGTTTTAGTGGAATTATCTAGAGATTTAGGATAAGTTTTTCGTGGGAACTCTCAAACCCCATACATGTATCCTACGTATATCAACATTAATTTATTTTAATAACCTGTTTATAGAAGGGAATAAAATTTTCATTGCATGTATCGCAAGTTGCCACAGAGAACCATCAGCACTGCAGCTATTCGCGGTAAATTCTAACATGTTGGATTTTTATGCTGCATTTCTGCGGAAGGGCTGAAAACGTGTCATTTCCGCGTGACATGACCCCACCAGCAACATTGTATGACCACTGTGAACATCGACAAGCACCATATTGTTGGCAGTAACCTAAATGTAGGATTTGTTGTCAGAATCAGTAACAATTTTCTCCAAAATATCAAAGAAATCATTTATCCTAGTAAGTGTGGGCGAGTGTGCATAAGATGAAAAAAACTCCAGTGTGAACTCCGCTATCAAAACAGGGTAGCAAGATGCCATTCTGCTGAATAGGCTTACTTCCATTAACAGGTTATACACGCCAGAAACGTCATTCGATTCGTCAGTGTTATTGGATTAAAAGCCTTTCTATTCAATGAGAAATGCATTGTGCAGCCATTAAAAAAAACGAAGATACCCACTGCATTTAGCACATATAATTCTGTTTACATTGTTCAAAAAGTGTATTTTATTTTATTTCTTGAAAAAAGTAACAGTTTAGCGGTGAAGATAGAGTAGGAGTAGTTACCATTTACTCAGATATTTATTCCCATTACGAAGGCTATATTCCAGAATGAGAAATATCACAGGGTTCCCAAGTGTACACGTACGCCGGAGGGACGGGCGGACAGACACTGTAGGTTCTTCTTGACGTTTCAAAACCAGCTTAATGTTTAGTGCAAATGTGTGCCTTGGATTACAGAAATAAATGAAGACAAAGTGTGCGTGCCCAATTAAACCCAAGTCTGTCATTTTGGTTCAAGTACTATCCATTCGGAATAGTGATTTTTGATCGCGGGATCATATCGCACCATTCTCTTGTAGTATATAATAATGTCCATTATTTGCATTCAGTTGTCTCTCATTCTCACTTCATTAATAATTAAAATAAAATCGAGTTTTTTTGTCTTCGTATGTTTTTCTGCCTGTGCAATGCCAATTAACTTATTGTGATCTGCACTTACATTGCTGTCCACTAGGTGGCTCCACACTGAGGCTATGTTCGCCGTGGCTCAGAAGAAGTGGCTCTACATCTATGACTCTAAAGGCATCGAGCTGCATTGCGTCAAAAAATTCAACGATGTTCTACGCATGCAGTTCCTCCCCTATCACTTCCTGCTTGCCACAGCGGTGCGTCAGTACAAATATGGCAGCGCATGCCCTGTTGGCATTCCCAAAACTGCCTTTTAGAGCAAAGGTTATTTTGTTATTATTTTTGTTTTTTTATCATGCTTGTTCTGATATGCATCCAACTCTCTCAGAGTGCCACAGGTTTCCTGCAGTACCTGGATGTGTCCGTGGGAAAGGAGGTGGCAGCAATCTGCACAAAATCAGGCAGGCTTGATGTGATGGCACAAAATCCACACAACGCTGTCATCCACCTGGGTCACCCAAATGGCACCGTCAGCTTGTGGTCACCCAATCAGAAAGAACCTTTAATTAAAATGCTGTGTCACAGGGGCGCAGTTCGCTCACTCGCTGTGGATAAAACTGGCACGTATGTATTGCTTGTGTCACTCTTAGCTTAGCTGGTGTACAGCATATAGAGGAAAATTGTCTCATCTAATTAAAAGTAAATTTTTTTTGCTGGTATGTTGATTACAGTACTCTGACGGCTCGACTTGCGGTGAAACGTAATAGTCCAAGGTGTGTGTGTGTGTTTGAGACAGGTACATGGTGACGTCAGGTCTGGACCGAAATCTGAAAGTTTTTGACATTCGTGCATTTAAGCCACTTCATAGGTACTTCTTGCCTGCTGGAGCCTCCTGCCTCTCCCTTAGTCAGAGAGGACTGCTCAGTGCTGCTACTGGAGATGTAGTACAGGTACACTGAAATGCAATTGTGCACCTATGTCATGAAATGCAATAGACCCTGATCATCATTATTATTACTATTTTATTTCATTTAAAATAATGTGTGTCTGTACATGATCATCCTTAGGTGTACCGAGATGTGTGGGGGGGTGGGCAGATATCCAAGCCCTACATGGCACATCGTGTGAGAGGTTCAGTATGGGGGGTTGGGTTTTGCCCCTTTGAGGATGTACTAGGTATTGGACACGGAGAAGGATTTACAAGTATGATTGTGCCAGGTTAGTACAGCAAATAAAATGTTGCTACATTTCTGTTCGAATCAAATGCATGCAGAAATGACAATGTTCCTTTCATTGTGTAGACCTAAGCTTCATAAGTGTGTAGTATACAGGAATGGAACAGTCTGACTGGTTTGCTATCTGGGGATTCAAAAACATTATCCTGAGTGTATAATGCTGGAATCAAAACAGATATGCATTCTTTTTTAAGTCATTTGGAGCACTTGGCACCATCATTTTCTCTCTTTAATTATATATTTAAAATACATTTGTGTCTAGAATCTGACTAGGGCACTTAGAGCAACATGTGTAATATGACCAAGTACGATAATGATGGAAGTTGTAAATAACGGTGTATTATTCATGTTTGCCATTTTATTAGGCGCAGGTGAGCCAAACTTTGATGCTCTGGATGTGAATCCATACCGCAGCAAAAAGCAGAGGCAGGAATGGGAGGTCAAAGCTCTCCTGGAGAAAGTGCAACCTGACTTGATTGGCCTGGACCCAGGGCTGCTGGGTAAAGTGGACCAGGCAACATTTGAGCAGAAACATAAAGAACGAGTGGAGGCATTGGTGAGTTCACTGTCTGCTTACACACTGTGTTTTGTTTTTTATATATATAATATATAGAAGCCACACAATAAGCTTGCACTTGCTCCGTTACATGATTGACTTTTGCAGGCTTTGCCTCAGCCACACAGTCTGAATTGTGAAACCCAAAGATCATCTCACATCTCAATGTCCATATTGTCCACTTTCTTTTTTTAATTAATGTTTTACATGTGGTTTTTTTCAGGGCTATGATCCACTAGCAAATGAAAAGTTTAAGCCAAGATTTAAAAAGAGAGGCAGAAGTGCAGCTGGAGCTGTGGAGAAGAGGAAGAAGAAAGTGGCCCATGAGGATCAGAGGGTATTTAATTACACACTAACACATCCTTTCCCTTTTCTTCAGTCTTTTATATTAAACAGAATTAAACACTGGTTGTTTTTCCACGTGTTACTGTAGGATGTGATTCGAAAAACAGTGGAGGAGAGAATGGAGAGGGAAAATGAGAGGAAGGAGAGTGAAAAGCAGCAGGCTGAGCACAAGAAGACGACCGCACTCGACCGATTCAAAAAGTAGGAAGAAGCGTTGTGATGATGACTTTCCAGAAACAGTCATTCACAACAACGGACTATGACAGTCTTAAAGCCCTGCAACTTTAATGTCATCCAACCTCTGGCCTGCTTTTCATATTATATGAGATTTTTCAAGAGCAAAGATTTTTTTTTTTTTTGTACAAAATGTCTCTGCACCGAGAAACATCTAATAAAACAGATATAATGTAATCTTGACTACTTTCCCTTGTCTGGTCAGCCTGTTCTGGAAACACTGAGCTTGGGACAGAACTACAGTCCATATCAGGGCTTCACACACTCATTAAGAGCAAAGAGGCAGTTTAGCATACCCATGACCTCCTTTCTAAACACTACACCGCCATGCCGTCCTTGATGCAGTTATTGCAATAACTAAATTAATAAAGTAATTACAATAAATGTATAAAATCATTCATTCGTTTTCTGAACCGCTTTATCCTAATTAGGGTCGCTGGAAGGCTAGTGCCTTCCCTCTCAGCCAACTCTGGGCGAGGGCAGAGTCCACCCTAGACAGCTCGCCAGGCCATCACAGGGCAGAAACACAATCACGGCAATACATGCCTCTTACTACAGACAGTGAGAGACATGGCCGACCTTTGATAACTCAGTTAGCTGAACTACCCATTTAGTTGACAGCAGTGACAACCCAGTGATAGTGGGGCTTAAACCCTTGACCTTGGGATCAGTAATCCCACATGCCACCAGGCCACCACTGCATAAAATTATATATTCCTATAATTTTGCTCACCTAATACGGGATGGAGAAGTTCCTAGGTTTAATCTCTCAAAAAGGACATTTCTGTGTACAGGTGTGTGTGTGTTTGCCCTGCAATTATCTGGCAAGCTGTTCAGGGTGTACTCCGCCCTTAGCGATAGGCTTGAGCCGCCCCATGACCCTTGTAGAATTAAGTGATTTGGCCAGTGAGTGAGTAAGAAAATGGCCTGACATGTTCTAAGCCAGGGGTGTCAAACTAATTTTTTGCTGAGGGCTGCATCCATAAATTTT
>JAOUQZ010000034.1:6837391-6849116 GCA_028564935.1 Neosilurus hyrtlii
GAGTCGGCTGAGATGGGCGCCAGCCTCCCCGCGACCCTAATTAGGATTAAGCGCTTCAGAAAATGACATGACATGAAATGCTACCTGGCAAAAACCATTAACTACAGCAACACAGAAAACAACATGTTTTCCCACTGATATGCTGAACCGTTTTGTCCCACTAGGGTCACAGGGAGGCAGGATTATCTCAGCCTCTCCAGAACACATGCACAACCATTCCCACTCACAAGTGGAATTTGGAAAAAGCAAATTAGTCTAATGAGCTGTGGGACGAAACCGGAGCAGCAAATCAATCCCTTTAAACTGAGGGAGGCAACCAGAGTCCTTGAAGAAAACCCATGCAAGCATGCAGAGAACATGCAAAACCCACACAGAAACGCCCAAGCCCGGGACTCGAGAACAGGACCTTCTTGCTGAGGCAGACATGTTAAACAACCACTACACCACCACCTAATATCTAATCTAAATAACAGTCCTATCCCTCATCACTGTTGTACTAAGGTCACTGGGAGGCTGGAGCCTATCTCAGCCGACACTGGGCGAAGGCGGGGTTGTTGTAGAGCGCTGCAGGGCCAACACAAACAACCATTCCCACTCACACCTAGGGGTGATTTGGTACAGCCAATCAGCCTACTGTGCATGTTTTTGGGGTGACAGGGAGTCAAACCCAGGACTTGCTTGCTGTAAGGCGGGCGTGTTAACCACTACGTCACCTAAAATCGAATCTAAACAGCACATGTTTGATGTTGATATTATATGTATCTTACTATAATACAGCCTTAGTCCGTCCAGTCGATTGTAAACAAACACCAACAATTATAAATATATTCTAGGGTTTATTTGGGCTGAAATCGGTTCAGTAAAACACACCTTTTCATTCGGAAACATCCGACACTCGCATCTTTCCCGTCATATTTCATATCAGGGCTGAAACCTGCTCTCTGTCCGTCTCCAGGGTGCAAATCATTCCCACTAATCAGTCTCAGGGTCAGTGATCAAGGCTTTATTCCGCCTATGACGCAATTCGTCTGTTAAGAAACACAAACGCGCATAAACCTCCTCCTATAACAGGAAGTAGGTGTGCGAGTGGTAACAGAAACACAATTTGTTGTGACATCGAAACTGCATGTCCTGCATTTCGTGCGCCATTTAGCGGTAATGTGAGGCATTGCTTTGCTAAAAAAAACAAAAAACAAAAAATAAAAAACCCAAGGCGCTATTCACGGCTTTCTGTGCAAAATATTACATCATTGAATTTTTTTTTGTAACTATTTATAGTGCTCTTAAAGTTATTAAAATTACTCTAGTGTTATTAAAGTAAGTTTTGCAAAATCACATCTTGTGCAATGTTTTAATGTGCACCGAAATAATTTATATACTATTAAATGTAATTGTTTTATTATTGTATTGACAATATTTAATTGGGAATTTACTACATGTGGGCTGGCATATCCGCCTCACAGCAAAAAAAAAGTCCCAGGCTTGGGGCCCCACAATTCTGTGCGCAGTCTGCAGGTTCATTCCATGTTTGCATGGGTTTCCTCCAGGTGCTCCGGTTTCCTCCCACAATCCAAAGACATGCACAATAGGTGAATTTGCTGTTCCAACTTGCCCCAATTGATGTGGATGTGAGTGGGAATGGTTTTGTGTGGGTGTTGGCCCAGCAATGGTCTGGCAAGCTGTTCATAGTCTACATTGCTTTCACCCAGTGTCGGCTAAGATAGGTGCCAGCCCCCCTGTGACCCTAGTAGGATTAAGATAGAATTTACTACATATACAATTGCTATTTTTTTCTAGTTATCAATTTTTTATATGCTCACCTATTTGTCTTCTTTACAGATTTTGGGGGGATCTAGTCAGATGTGAAAATTTATTAGTATTTTTATCCTATATATTAGTGTATCATTTTGCCCTGTTTATCTGATTTCCTTACATAGTGAGGACCACAGTGAAAATAAGTTGTTAAATTTTTGTTTTATCTTCGAACTCTTTATAATGCTGAATTTCATTATTTTTCTGTACTCATCATGTACGAAATAGTAGTTTGATTACAAATCAATCAATCAATATTTCTCAGTGTGCAAGTTATATGCAAGACTAATGTAATGTATATCCTATGTGATCATTAAAAGAAACATCTAACCATTTGTGAGGGCTTTATCAATCTAAGAGCAAAATGGAAAAGAGATCTCCAATATTTGCTTGATTTCTCTGAGCTGCTCCACATCGTGTACCTCTTTATGGTCACTGTATACAGTACGCACAAGGAAAGAGTTAAAGTTGATGATCTTTCAACACAGAATGCTTTCGTAGTTTATTGTATTTGGTGGCTTGTTTCATACTGTAACATTTCTCACAGAGATGAGCTCAAACTGTATATGGATTATGCAGGTAGTGCACTCCCACTGATATACATCAGTGCTTCTCATCCCCACCTTATTCCTGGAGAACCCCTTCTACTGCACATTTTTGTTTTCCTTCCTCGATCACACCCACTCCAAATCATGAAGATCTGTTAATTAGTTGAATCAGGTGTATTTGGAAGAAGGGATTCACTAAAATGTGTAAAGCAGGGGTTCCCTGAAATCTTTAAATCTCTAATTTTAAAACAAACAAAGAAATGTATAAAATAAAGAAAAAAGGGGAAAAAAAACACTAGTTTTTTTTATCTTCAACCAGCACAATTCCACAGCACCCTTTTTCTTCAAGAAAGAAAAATAATGACATGACTCTTTGTGAAATTAACAAAGAGGTTTTATATTTACTCTTTATGTGAGAATCCCTGACTTAGAATACACTGGTCTGATATTTAGCACACAGAGGAATTAGACCGCTGTAGAAATCAACCAATCAGCGTGCAGGAAAGAAGGCGACGCGGTTACGTCAGCGCCGTCTGGTCGTCGTGGCTGGTGCGCGCGAGCGAACGGAGAGGAAAAGGGGGGCAGAGCAAGCGAGCGCGCGACAGGGAGGAAGAGAAAAAACTCCCAGCAGGCCGAAACGGGGTCACGAACTATGACCTTTCACAGGAGAAAAACAATAACAAATCATTTCTATTAACCGTAACGGCTGTAAAACTACGTTCACTTACTTAACAGGTAAGACCTATTTCTATTTTTTTGGTCTCCAGCGACCACGAGCGGTGCTTAAAATACGCGAGATAAAAACCGTTTTCTCTCATTTAGCTGATCGGAGAAGAAGCCCCGGTACCGAGACTTAATGGCAGGCCGTGTCGCGCGCTTATTATCCACCAACTGAATCAAAAAGTGTCAATCACAAATTTAATTTAATGTTGCACACGTTTCCCTCATCAGCTGTCAAACACCAACGCAAACGGTAGCTGGAATTCATACGAAAATCGCGCGCGACAAAGAAGACCGAGAATTAGCCTGTTAGCTAACAGGCTAACTGTATTGATGTGCAGCAGAACCCGACTTTATCGTTCATTTTTCTACCCGTATTTCGGCAAACCCAACTTTCTGTAGTACCATTGGCTATTACACGCTGTCTGCTGATTGGACAGTCTAGTAGCCAACCCATGTGCAGAAACCGGGGTCATATTGATCAATCCTGTCGCAGGGGGCGGAATTTGGCGGAATATGGGTGGGGGGAATGAGGCGACCCTTTTACCTTTGCCTTCTCAGGACAGGGGGTGTCTTTTCCCCCGACTGAACTTAATATATGGATCCACGGAACAACTTATAATCCGATGGATATTGCGTGCATTAACTCCTTGTCGATAAAAAAAAAAATTTGATTTTAAGAAATTTCAAGGAGTACTTGGGTGTCCTTATTTGGCATTCCGCCAGATTCTCCATTTTGTGCCTTTTTACCCCTCAGAGGAGTTTGAGGATTTCTGCATCTTCTTTGTTGCCATAATACAAATTGTTAAAATAAAGCAATACTTAGTGAACTTTGTTTTTCTAAGTCAAATTAAGAAACAAATTAATTTGAGACCACATAGATGTGTTGCAGCATCCTTTTAGCTTCAGTGTCTCAGGGATGCAGCGTTCAAGAGCAGCAGTAAATTTAGATTCCTAACACAGATAACCTCTGTGGATTAAAATATAATTTACAGCCTTTAGAAGTGCCAGGTTGTTTTTATTTGTAACTTTGAAAAATGTCTTACAAAGGGAATTTGTATATACTGTACTTTTACAATAATAAAAGAGTAGTAGTATAATAATAATGTTAAAATAATAGTACTCTTAAGTATAATGCACTGTACCTTTAAAATTTCCTTTGCCTTCAAAATAATGTACTACACCCTTAATATAAATAATGATCTGAACCTATAAAATAGTCTTGTATCTGTAGTAAGTAAGTGAAGTAACTGAATGTTTGTCTGCAACTAATGATTACAACTGATTAGTTTTACGTGGAGCCCATGGTGGCATTAGCAGCAGTTAAAAAAGGAATGTCTGTAAATGTGCAAAATGATACACAAACATTTTCTCTATGTTGCCCATAACTGTTTCACCAATACGGAAATGGTTACTATTGATTTGACGTGTTTTGTTTTAATGTGCATACATTTCATTTCAAATTGTTTTATTTTATAGTGAGATGTTCAGCAAGTGCCTATCATTTTACATGGCAACTTTGCTACCTTTGTGCTCTGTCTAATATAAATCAAACTTCAGAGTTATGATGCGTTACAAAAATAGCTAATAATAATTTCACACCGTTTTTTTTTTTATATTCCTTAACAAGATCTTCCTTAAACTAGTGTACTGTGAGCTTGCTAACCAGTGTTGGATGTGTTAGTGAGCATTTCTATGTACATTGCTATATGAGTGTAGTGTACTGTTTGTCACATGATGGTCTGATGTGTTTTTCATGGAATTCACAGGTCCAGCGGGTCATAACAGATGCGGCAGTGGTCTTGCACCAGTAAGGCACTGCTAATGACTTCATTTCAGCATGACAACCAACCTGGCAATGCTGGCTCAGCAGATAGTGACAACTGAGCAGGTAGCTGAGGTGAGTGACCTTTGTGTTAATGTACCTGAGTGAGACATGAGCCACTGTTTAAGGCGTAGATTAATCAATATCGTCCTAGCTTGTTATTCCTTGAAATAGAATATTTTATTTGCTTATTTGAACAGTTGCAATCATGACATGATATCAAAAAATTTAGTCTGAAAAACCTGAAAGAAGTCTCTGCTGTTTTCAAAATATCTACTGCATCTGCAGCATCTGTAGCAACCAGCAAATGGAAGAAATGTTGAAAATAAATGACTACAGAAACATTACATTCTAACACTATTAGGACGAGAAACAGAAATTACCAGTTTTTTCTTAGAATTTAACTATAAGTTTTGAGTAAATCTCCCTTTTGCTCCACAAAAATGTTGGTCAGCCTCCTCCAGCAGAAAGCTTTATTATTTACAGCCCCTCCAGAAAAAAAAAATCGTCACTTCCTACCAAAAGAAAATTTGGTCATTCCTACCTCCTCGAGTAGAAAACCCAACCAATCTCATCCTCTCTAGCAAAAAGTTTCATCAATCCTGCCCCCTCCAGCAAAAGGTCACACCCTCTAGCAGGAAATTTGACCAGTCTCACTCCCTGTTTCAGCCGAATGTTTGATCAATTCAAAACTTTCATGCAGAATGGTTGACCCATCCTGTTTTTTGTAGCAGAAAGTTTGATCAAGCCCACCCTCTCAATCAGAAAATTTAATCAGTCCCATCCATCCAACAGAAAGTTAGCCGTATCCCTCACTTCAGTAAACATGGCCTTTCTTTGTCCTGTGAGCTTCATATCTCACCACCTGCTCCATCCTGTATTAGAGAGTGCTCCTATGACTTTTTATCGGGTCCTTTGGGATCTTCAAAGCACAACTACAGGTGCAACAAACAAAGATTGAGTTGAAAATACACGTGTATTAGATTTGTAATAGCAGGACAGATGTTGGTGTTTGAGAGCGGACAATCTTGATGGATCAACTGGATGCTGATATGATTTGTTACATTATGTTTTATTGAAACTCATGCTAGATTCTGGGTACAAAATCTGAAAGTGGCTTTCAACTTATTGAGGAAACGGTGCAGAGAGAATCCCCACTCCAGGAGGCAATGATGCCATATTTGGTTGTTTAGCATTTCACATCATTCAATAAAATATCATCTATTAAATTTGGAAAAAAAAAATCTATGGGAAAACACATATACACTTCTACCTTGTGTGAAAGTCACCAGTGTGTGTTTACACGGCTTTTTGTGGCTCTTTGTGTTACACGACTGGTCTCCATGGAAACACGGCACTTGACCCGCAAAGGACGAGTTTAACGAGAGGACATCTTGCCCCCATTCTCTTATTTGCTCTGTGCGTGTGATAATGCACGTTGTGATTTAAATGCCGAAGTGTGTTTGTGTGCTTCGCAGACACAGGCATCTCCTTCAGACAGCCCGGTGATGAGTGCTTCTCCACAGCACATTCAGATTATCTCCACTGACTCCTCCATTACAACGCCACAGAGAATACAGGTACAGGACTTTTATTTGGAACACATACACATGTTTATATTTACAATGATAAAATGAGTCAAGATTCTGCCATGTCCTGGAAAATATGCAATTCTGTTGACTTGTTTCTAGGTTGCACTAGGCACATGGGGGGAAGTGGATAAAATGTCACAGAAATAGGAAAAACTGCTGGAAAAGTGTAAAGAAGGGCTTTTAAGTAATTGAAATGATGTTTTGTAGCATATTTTATATTTCTTATCTCCTATATTTTAGCCCACAAAATATGTGAGATTGAAGAAGGTCACCATAGTTCCTCTAGTAGAGCTGGAAAAAAAAAACATATACCCCAATGGGCTTGAGGGGTATTGTCATCACACACAATGTCTGCCCACCTGTCCATCTGTCCACAGTTGCATTCCATGGACTGACTCAAAAACGCCATCACCGATCATCACCATTTTTGGTGTGGATGTTTGGACTGTGTAATTACACCTTTGTATTGATTTTCGTCACAATGTAATATCCAATATGGCCGACGCAGCTGGTATATTGAACTTGCATTCCATGCATTAGCTCATGGTGTCCATCTTGGCACTGGGTATACCTTTTATAATGTGGTGCATGAGCTAAGGGGTGTTTTGTGGAGCTGTTTTTCTGCACTGTAGCCAAGAGGTATTTTCTTGTCGGATTATTTGAAGTGTCAAAAGGATGTGTTGAAAAATTATGTGATGCAGCCTTAATTGCACAACAGCATGCAATAGGTTCTCTACTTCACTAGTCGACTCCATTCACACTCACTCACACTTAGGGGCAATTTGGAACAACCAATTAACTTATTTTGCACGTCTTTGCACTGTGGGAGGTAACCGGAGTACCCGGAGGAAACCCACACAAGCCTCCCCCCCATCCATCCTTACCACCTTCTATAGAGGCGCTGTGGAGAGTGTCCTAAAAAACTGTCTCACTGTGTGGTTCGGGAACAGCAGTTCCCAGGTTCGCAAGGGTCTTCAACGCACTATGAGAACAGCTGAGAGAATCGTCGGGAGAGCCCTCCCCTCCATCCAGGACCTCTTCCTCTCATGCTGTGTGCGCAGGGCCTCTGCAATCACTAAAGACTCCACATACCCCTCTCATGGACTGTTCAACCTCCTTCTATCAGGAAAGAGGTTCCGGAGCATCAGAACCTACACCACCAGGCTCTGTAACAGCTTCTTTCCACAGGCTGTCAGAGCCCTGAACAGCCTCATGCACATGTACAACATGCTGCCTCCAGTGTGTGCGCCAACATACATGCTGTGATGTGTGTGTGTGTGTGTGTGTGTGTGTGTATGTATATGTGTATATGTATGTTTGTGTGTGTGTATATGTGTATATATATATATTTATTTTTTTAAAACTAGAAAAATGGAGGTGTTCCAAAAAAATGTGACCAGTGTACTGTACATGAAAATAATATAGAGATTCAGGCACTGCCTAAACTCGGAGCTGCCATATGATTACTTGATAAGCTTTTCATGGGAACTTTCAAACCCCATGCACATATCCTATGTATATCAGTATTTATTTATTTTAATACCTTGTTTACAGAAGGTAATACAGGGTTAGATGCTTTTTTTCCTTATCAATGATGCTCTGCTGTCGTGTTATCAAAAAAAATGTAAAAAATAAATAAATAAAAATTAAAAAAGGGTGGGGGTGGTTGCTTGGGTGTTTCCCCAGGCTGCCACAAATTCAGTCCCTAATTGCAATAGCAGCCAGAGATAAGTTGTTCATACTAATAGCATGCTTCTGATCCTCCTGTTCAGATTGTGACGGATCAGCAGACGGGACAGAAGATCCATATTGTTACGGCTGTGGATCCAGCCAGCGTGGCCAAGCAACAGTTTATCCTGGCTGCTCATGATGGAACTGCTACAGGCAAAGTCATCCTGGCATCCCCCAGCAACCCCAGCACTAAACAGCTCATCTTCACTACAGCCGACAGCCTGGTACCTGGTCGAATACAGGTACAGTACACACATCTGCGTACACTATGTAGTACGTCTTTGTTTGTCAGTGTCAGTGAGCATCAGGAGAACTTACAGGATATTATTAGAGTAGTGGATGATTTGTAAGACACTAGTGATAGCTACATGGTTGTGTGTGTGTGTGTGAGATATTAAGTATTTCCAACATTTTAGTTCATCAGTCACTGCTCTTCTGAAAAATATCTCTTACAACAAATAAGATTTGGTAAGAAGCCATTATAATAACTCGCTAATATCAGCTATTTCTGACTACTGGGGGGGGGCACGATAGTGCAGGCCCTATTCGCATGTTCTCTCCGTGCTTACATGGGTTTCCTTCTGGTGCTCTCAGTCCAAAGACATGCACGCTAGGCAAACTGGCTATTCCAGCTTGCCCTTAGGTGTGAATGTGAATTGATGTTTATCCTAGAGAACAGACTCTGGATTACAGAGAGGCTGCACAGATCAAACTCAGATTGAAACAATAACCATACAACCAGCCCAAAGCATCATGGGTGCAGAATAAGAAGTGTGTAAGTACAATGTGTTGAGTCTTTCCCCATATGTACTGGGTGCAGTTTGTCACAGATGCAGCCTCAGTGGAGAGGATTCTGGGTAAAGGAGGTGACGTGGGGCGACCGCAGCCTGTAGAATATTGTGTCGTTTGTGGAGACAAAGCCTCAGGTATAAACGCACGCACATTCACACAAAAACTGATATCCTACTGCAGGTTTCCTTATATTTCTGTAATATATTTAATACATGTGTGTGGGTGTATGTGTTTAGGGAGGCACTATGGAGCTGTTAGCTGTGAGGGCTGTAAGGGCTTCTTCAAGCGAAGTGTCAGGAAGAGTCTGACTTACAGTTGCCGCAGCAACCAAGACTGTGTAGTCAACAAGCACCACCGCAACCGCTGCCAGTTCTGCCGCCTCAAAAAGTGCCTCGAGATGGGCATGAAGATGGAGTGTGGGTGTTTATTTTTCCCTTTGCCCACACTCGCATTTTTTTTCCCCACATTCACTGAAACATATTGACAAAAAGCTGCACATAGACATATGATGAATTATCTCTGCTGGGTGTTTTTGATTGCTAGTTTATAATGGTTTGCGCGTGTGTGTGTGTGTGTGTGTGTGTGTGTGTGTGTGTGTGAATAATGATTTCTATGATTACTAAGCAGCGTTGACTCAGACTCACTGATTACTCTGACATATCACTGATCACTTTATACTAGCATTGGGCGTGGTCGACCTTTACTCTCAGAACAAACCATGTTTTGAGCATGGTGCATGTTCACATCATTTTTTAGATACACATTCTTTCCATGAATTTCCTGTTCTACCAGAATCCAGTATTATTGGCCATGTATGGTGAAACACAAGGAATTTGTTTCCTGTAGATGGTGTCTCTATAGCAGAATTATATAAGAAAGTAAATATATAAATACTCGTATATACAGT
This sequence comes from Neosilurus hyrtlii, assembly GCA_028564935.1. Taxonomy (NCBI): domain Eukaryota; kingdom Metazoa; phylum Chordata; class Actinopteri; order Siluriformes; family Plotosidae; genus Neosilurus; species Neosilurus hyrtlii. The sequence goes on from JAOUQZ010000034.1 coordinate 6,847,319, forward strand.
GTGGGCAGTATAGTTACTATAGTAAAGATATATAACAATATGTAGTAATATACTGTATGTTGTAGTGTAGTATAGTGTGTATAATGGTTATACATTAAGTAGACAATATGTATACTGTCTACCACAGTAGTGGCTAATGGCCAAGAAAGAACATTGAACTCATTGTCATGTTCATTAGGCTATGGGGCAGCCGTAGCCGAATGGTTAGAGAAGCGGCTTTGGCGCTGAAAGGTTGCTGGTTCAATTCCCGAACCAACAGGAAAAATGGGTGCCAGTGGGGGAGTGAGTTGTGCCTTCAGTTCCCCCACCTTCATGGCAGAAGTGCCCTTGAGCAAGGCACCTAACCCTCAGCTGCTCTCCAGGCGCCCCCAGTGTGTGTGGCAGCCCAGTTCTCCTAGTGTGTGTTCTCACTGCTTGTGTGTATGCTCACTTTGAATGGGTTAAATGCAGAGGCAATAATTTCCCTTGCAGGATTAATACAGTATATCATAAAATTAAATAAACCACTTTTAGATGGACATTATGGCAATGAAGAGATGTGTGTGGTCAGCAACAATGCTCAAATCAATGCAAAATGGCCCAAGAAAACATTCCCCACACTATTACACAACCTCCACCAGCTTGGACTCTGAAAACAAGGCAGGTTGGGTCCATGCACTGATGCTGTTGGCATCAAGTTCTGACCATCTGTGTATCTCAGCAGAAAGTCGATATTCATCAGACTAGGCTACATTAGATGATTTTCTGCTAGCTTTAGTTGTACAGAATGGTTATTTGAGTTATCTCTCAGCTTGACAATATCTGGTTCCCCATTGACCTCGCTCATTATTGAGGTGTTTCCATCCTCAGAAGTCTTGCACACTGGATGTTCTATTTACTGCAGCATTCTGAGTAAACTCCACAGACTGTTGGGTTTGAAAATCATTATAGAAATACTCCACCAACCGCCAGCCATGTCACATGTCCAAATCCCTGAGATCACATTTTCCCCCATTCTGCTGTTACACAGGCTAAACTTTGGCACTGCTGTCACACAGTTGGCAGATTAATTCATTGCATTGCAGGAATGAGTAGGTGTACAGGTGAGACTACACACGTTCTGGTGAAGTAGTTGATCTTGCTCTGTGTGTTTGTGTACCATACTGCAGCTGTACAGAGTGAGAGGAAGCCAATAGACCTGCCCAGAGAAAAACCTCCTAATTGTGCTGCCTCGACTGAGAAGATCTACATCCGAAAAGATTTACGAAGTCCCCTAATAGCAACTCCGACATTCATCACAGACAAAGACGGCACACGGTAACACACTCTGACCTCTAAATTCCTTTTTACTTCCTTTTGAAAAAATTTCTTAGACTCTTTGCTTGGTGATGTTGCAGTCCATTTTTCTCCCCTAATTTAGTCATATCCAATTCCCGCCCATCAACTTTTGCCTTCCCTATCACAAGAGCACCACCGACCAGGGAGGGGCGTAAGCATGCACATGCCCCCTCCGTGACATGCAATGCTACCGCCCACCTCTTTTCAAACTGTTGCGCATGCGTATTTGGGGGCGGCCTAACACACTCGGAGTGAAAGCGCTATCTGCCCTCTCATACAAATGAGCTCACAGACGCCCATGATCGGCTGGTGATCACTGTGAGTGACAGGGAAGTGAGCATATGCCATCCCTCCCTCCCGTGAGAGCTTGGCCAATTAGCTCCAATGGACTCCCGGTCACGGATTGACTGAGTAACAGAGACACTTTGCCACTTTTTGCACATAGTCACTTTACTGACTTTAATTTTACTAGTAAAGTCGC